>QXTE01000419.1:229811-265685 GCA_003942145.1 Platysternon megacephalum
AGGGCAGAGGGCTGGGGGTGTGTGGGGGTGCAGGGCAGAAGGCTGGGTGTGGGGGGGGCGTTCAGGGCAGAGAACTGGGTGTGTGTGGAGGTGCAGGGCAGAAGGCTGGGGGTGGGGGTTCAGGGGTGAGGGCTGGGGTGCTCGGCTTGTGGGGGTGCTCCCAGCCCCCTGCCCTGAGCGGCTCAGGGCAGGGGGCTGGAAGGGATATGCCCTGTTCCACCCGCTTCCCCAAGGCCCCGTCCCTACCTCTTCTCTGTCTCCTCTACGGAGCAGGGAGCACGCTGCGGCTCGGCTCCGCCCCCTTCCCTGGAGGGAGGGGGAGGAGGAGGGGCAGGAACGCACCACGTTGGGGGAAGAAGCGGGGGAGGGGGAGCTTGGCTGCCGCAGGACCAAGCTTCTGCCTCCTGCCCCCGCAGGGGAGAGCGGTGGGCGGGGGGGCCGAGTGGGGCTGGGACTGGCAGGCAGCGGCGTGCCAACGAAAATCGGCTCGCGTGCCATGTTTGCCGACCCCTGATCTAGTCTATCCCCCTGTGCTGAGATCTAGACCAGAGGTTCTCAAACTGTGGCCCGCAGACCACCTGTGGTCCGCGAGCTCCATTCAGGGGGTCCGCGGATAGTTCCCTGTAAGGTGCGCACCTGGGCGGCCGCACAGAAGAAAATGAAGGGCCACCCACCTAATTAGTGGAGCTGCGCAGGCGTGGCTCCACTAATTAGGTGCCTGGACCCTGGAGAAGATGCACATGTAAGGTGAGGTGGGGACCTTGGGGGGAATAAGGGGTAGGTGGGAGGGGGGCAGTGGGTGAGAAGAGGGGGTGGGGAGAATTTGGGACGTGCAGTGCTGCAGTGGCCAAAGAAAGAGGCAACTTTCCCCAGCTCCAGGGTTGTGGCTGCTGGGGAGAGATGGCCCCTTCCCAGCCTCAGATCTGTGGCTGCTGTGGCGGGGGAAAGAGGGCACATCCATCGCATTGGAAAGGTAAGACTACTGATATTAAAATATGAATTGTGTGTTTTTATTTGTAGAACAAAAAAAGTTAATTATTATTAAGTTTTTTTTATATAGCACTTTTATCCAAAGCGCTTTACAATAGTTAGCTAACGGGACAAACAACATTTGGAAAGATCATTAAGTGGTCCGCCGAGGCCCTTAGCAATTTTCAAGTGGTCTGCGAAAAAAATGTTTGACAACCACTGATCTAGACTATTCCTGAGAGGTGTTTGTCTAACCTGCTCTTAGAAACCACTAATGACAGGGATTCCACAGCCTCCCCAGGTCACCTGTCCCAGAATTTAACTGCCCTCATAGTTAAAAAGTTTTTCCTAATATCTAATCTGACCCTCCCTTGCTGCAGACTGAGCCAATTACTAAGTGTCCTACCCTTGGTGGACATGGAGAACAATTGATCATGGTCCTCTCTATAACAGCCCTTAATATATTTGAAGGCTGTTATCAGGTGCTCCCTCAGTCTTCTTCTCTCAAGACTAAACATATCCAGGTTTTTAACCATTCTTCATCAGTCAGGTTGACTAAACCTGTTATCATTTTGTTGCTCTCTTCTGGACTCTCTCCAAATGATAAAGAAGTCTATAAAATCATGACTAGTGTTGAGAAAGTAAATAAGGAAGTATTCTTTACTCCTCCTCATAACACAAGAACTAGGGGTCATGTAGCGGGGTGGTCCCCCGTTCCTGCCTGGAAGGGCTTAAAACAGCCCTGGCAGAGGGCTGGGGCAAAGGAAAAGCAGCAAGCTGGGCTGATTGGGGAAGCGGACGCAGCTGGGCCACACCCCAATCAGGCCACAGCTGGCCTGTATAA
The DNA here is from genome assembly GCA_003942145.1 of Platysternon megacephalum. Taxonomy (NCBI): domain Eukaryota; kingdom Metazoa; phylum Chordata; order Testudines; family Platysternidae; genus Platysternon; species Platysternon megacephalum. The sequence goes on from QXTE01000419.1 coordinate 231,625, forward strand.
GAGGCTGGGAGCCAGAAGCTCAGGAGTCTCCCTCTGCCAGTAGAGGGAGAAGGGCCTGACTGCAAGGAGCTGGAGACAGAGTGCCTGAGTGGAGCAGGGCTGGGGACAGGTTGAATTGCTGGGGAGCTCCAGCCTGGAAAGCCCCAGGCTGCAGCCTAGCACAAGGCCCAGGGGTACTGGGGGCTGCAGGGGGCAGCCCAGGGGTAGGCCAAGGCAGCAGGTCCAAACCCAACCTTGCCAGTGATGAGTGGCTGATACTACAGTCTGCCCCAGGGCGTGGGGCTAGATGATGACTGGCAGTAGCCTTATACTGAGGCGAGGTGGGGATAGTGGGTGGGGGTTCCCTGGGGAGGGGAGACCCTAAGACTGAAAGGTTACTGCTAGGGGGCAGCACCCCAGGTATAAGGGCACCGGGGTCCAGGGAGGGACATGGGGGCCAGAGGACAGGTGGATCACCGGCCTGCAAAGGGTGCTCTGGAGCTGGAACAAGCTAATTCCCGGAAGTCACCAGCAGGAGGCGCCGCAGGGGTGAGTCCACTCCTCTACAGGTCACCAAATGAAATGAAGTTTCATCCAGGAAGTTTTTGGAAAGTGTAGGGGACAATTTCCTGGTGCAAGTGCTGGAGGAACCAACTAGGGGCAGAGTTCTTCTAGACCTGCTGCTCACAAAGCAGGAAGAATTAGTAGGGGAAGCAAAGGTGGATGGGAACCTGGGAGGCAGCGACCATGAGATGGTCGAGTTCAGGATCCTGACACAAGGAAGAAAGGAGAGCAGCAGTATATGGACCCTGGACTTCAGAAAAGCAGACTTTGACTCCCTCAGGGAACTGATGGGCAGGATCCCCTGGGAGAATAACATGAGGGGGAAAGGAGTCCAGGAGAGCTGGCTGTATTTTAAAGAATCCTTATTGAGGTTGCAGGAACAAACCATCCCAATGTGTAANGGACGAGCACTAATCCATGGGGCCGGATGCGCTGCATCCGAGGGTGCTAAAGGAGTTGACGGATGTGATTGCAGAGCCATTGGCCATTATCTTTGAAAACTCATGGCGATCGGGGATGGTCCTGGATGACTGGAAAAAGGATAATGTAGCCTTTAAAAAAGGGAAGGAGGAGGATCCGGGGAACTACAGGCCAGTCAGACTCACCTCTAGTCCCTGGAAAAATCATGGAGCAGGTCCTCAAGGAATCAATTCTGAAGCACTTAGAGGAGAGGAAAGTGATCAGGAACAGTGAGCATGGATTTACCAAGGGCAAGTCATGCCTGACTAACCTAATTGCCTTCTATGAGGAGATAACTGCGTCTGTGGATGAGGGGAAAGCAGTGGATGTGTTATTCCTTGACTTTAGCAAAGCTTTTGATACGGTCTCCCACAGTATTCTTGCCAGCAAGTTAAATAAGTATGGGCTGGATGAATGGACTATAAGGTGGATAGAAAGCTGGCTAGATCGCCGGGCTCAACGGGTAATGATCAACGGCTCCATGTCTAGTTGGCAACCGGTTTCAAGCAGAGTGCCCCAAGGGTCGGTCCTGGGGCCGGTTTTGTTCAATATCTTCATTAATGATCTGGAGGATGGTGTGGACTGCACTCTCAGCAAGTTTGCAGATGACACTAAACTGGGAGGAGTGGTAGATATGCTGGAGGGTAGGGATAGGATACAGAGGGACCTAGACAAATTAGAGGATTGGGCCAAAAGAAACCTGATGAGGTTCAACAAGGACAAGTGCAGAGTCCTGCACTTAGGATGGAAGAATCCCATTCACTGTTACAGACTAGGGACTGAATGGCTAGGAAGCAGTTTTGCAGAAAAGGACATGGGGTTACAGCGGATGAGAAGCTGGATATGAGTCAGCAGTGTGCCCTTGTTGCCAAGAAGGCTAACGGTGTTTTGGGCTTCATTAGTAGGAGCATTTCCAGCAGATCGAGGGAAGTGATTATTCCCCTCTATTCGGCACTGGTAAGGCCACATCTGGAGTACTGTGTCTAGTTTTGGGCCCCCCACTACAGAAGGGATGTGGACAAATTGGAGAGAGTCCAGCAGAGGGCAACGAAAATGCTCAGGGGGCTGGAGCACATGACTTACGAGGAGAGGCTGAGGGAACTGGGCTTGTTTAGTCTGCAGAAGAGAAGAGTGAGGGGGGATTTGATAGCAGCCTCCAACTACCTGAAGGGGGGTTCCAAAGAGAATGGAGCTTGGATGTTCTCAGTGGTACCAGATGACAGAACAAGGAGTAATGGTCTCAAGTTGCAGTGGGGGAGGGTTAGGTTGGATATTAGGAAAAACTTTTTCACTAGGAGGGTGGTGAAGCACTGGAATGGGTTACCTAGGGAGGTGGTGTTATCTCCATCCTTAGAGGTTTTTAAGGCCTGGGTTGACAAAGCCCTGGCTGGGATGATTTAGTTGGGGATGGTCCTGCTTTGAGCAGGGGGTTGGACTAGATGACCTCCTGAGGTCTCTTCCAACCCTAATCTTCTATGATTCTACCCAGAATGCCCCCTTGCTTGGCTCCTGCTGGTTTCAGCAGAGGACAGTGGTTCCTGTACACTGGATCAGCACAGGGTCTCTGGTAGGTTGTGTGACGTTGTGCAGTCTATATGGTTTTATAAAACCATAAGTGAATATAATGTAACTGGAATATGCTTCATGCAAAAGGTCTCTTGTAAGGTATCATTACAAAGCTTATAATCTACTGCATGATCATCCTATTTGTATAAATGTACCACTCTTGTATCTAAAACTAGAAATATAAAATATAACTCTGAGGGCCTATTGTAATTATGCAAAGTGTGGGCCATTAATGGTGGCTTGGAATCTTGATGACTTCCATTAACCAGAGCCATGGTCTGCAGATGGCTGTATTTACCTGTAAGTCTTCCTGTATGTGTGTGTGCTGGCAAGTGAGTAATGAAGTCTTGCAGTGACATGTGATCATGTCACCGGAACTGGAATCCATCTTTCACCTGGTGCGTTTCCAGTGAGGGGGGTGGGGGTGGAAACCCAGAGGGACAAAGGATTCCCGCCTTATGCAGAAGATATATAAAGGGGTGGAAGAGAACAGAGGGGGGAGCCATCATGAAGAATCCCCTAGCTATCACCTGAGCTGGAACAAGAGCTGTACTGGGGAAAGAATTGTGCCCAGGCCTGGAAGGTGTCCAGTCTGAGAAAAAACTTACTGAAGCATCTCTGAGGATGTCTCTGTCCAAATCACAGGTTTCAGAGTGGTAGCCGTGTTAGTCTGTATCAGCAAAAAGAACGAGGAGTACACGTGGCACTTAGAGACTAACACATTTATTTGGGCATAAGTTTTCGTGGGCTAAAACCCACTTCATCAGATGCTCTGCACCTGTCGGCTTTCCCACAGTCCTTAGTTTAAAAACTGCTCTACGACCTTTTTAATTTTACATGCCAGCAATCTGGTTCCATTTTGGTTTAGGTGGAGCCCATCCTTCCTGTATAGGCTCCTCCTTTCCCAAAACGTTCCCTAGTTCCTAATAAATCTAAACCTCTCCTCCCTACACCATTGTCTCATCCATGCATTGAGACTCTGCAGTTCTGCCTGTCTAACTTGCCCTGCGCATGGAACTGGAAGCATTTCAGAGAATGCTACCATGGAGGTCCTGGACTTCAATCTCTTACCTAGCAGAGGATGTAGGTGTCATGCTCATCTACCTGGCGTGGGAGGTCTCCTGTGATGAAGCCAGGCCCTGGGGAGTGGCTGAAGGCATGTCCCACTGTATCCCAGCTGAGGAGCTGGAAGGAGAGGTGATGGGCATTGAGTGTCACTCAGTTCAACCCAGAGCTCCAGGGGGTACGAGGGCTAGGGCACGTGGACACAGAGATTCCCTCAGCAAGTCCAGAAATGCCTGTATTGGCCTGGCTGGTGCAGGTCTCTTGGGGTGGGCCAAGCCCTGCTATAGCTACAGAAGAACTCGACTTGCCTGGAGACAAGGGGATTAGGGATAACCTGTGCTCACTACCAGCTCTGGAGAGAGGCAGCAGGTACACGCCGGTGAAGGCCATCAAGTGGGCGGCAGCTCCTCCGCTGCCCAACCAAGGAGCTTGGACACTCGTCAGGGGCTTTGCTGAGCAGTTTGTGGCCAGGCCTGGGCTGCTGCACTCTGCAGCCTGAGCAGGCCTGGAATCTCCAGCTGAGGTTGTTCTGGGAGGAATGTGCCTCTCTCTCCCTCCGCTCACAGCCAGGGCAACTGTCACCTTTCCCAGGGCCGCCCAGAGGATTCAGGGGGACTGGGGTCTTCGGCGGCGGGGGTCCTTCCGCTCCGGGTCTTCGGGGCACTTCGGCGGTGGGTCCCGGAGCGAGTGAAGGACCCGCCACCAAATTGCTGCCAAAGACCCGGAGCGGAAGAAGCTCAGGGTCTTCGGCAGCGGGTCCTTCACTTGATCCGGCTGTGTCCGGCGGCACTGAAGGACCTGCCGCTGAAGACCCGCCGAAAACTCTCGTGGGGGCCCCTGCAGGGCCAGGGGCAAATTTCCCCACTTGCCCCCCCCCCGTCTGGGCGGCCCTGACCTTTCCTCAGTGCTGGCAGCTGCTCCTGGGGTCCCCCTGGCACAATCCAGCGATGAGCAGTCCTCCCCTGGTTCCAACCCCCACTTGGTGGCCAATGACTGAGTTTTAATATTTAATATATGGAGATATACCTATCTCATAGAGCTGGAAGGGACCCCGAAGGGTCATTGAGTCCAGCCCCCTGCCTCCACTAGCAGGACCAATTTTGCCCCAGATCCCTATGTGGCCCCCTCCAGGATTGAACTCACAACCCTGGGTTTAGCAGGCCAATGCTCAAACCACTGGGCTATCCCCCCCCCCCCCCCCCCGAGTTCAGCCCAGGAACAGGGCTGCAGAATGGGGCCAGTCACCTGAGGGATGCCTGATCCTGCCAAGTATGTGACCTATTTAGCAGGAGCCCTTGGCACAGTGAGCCAGGCTGAAGACGCAGTCCCAGCACAGGGGTGCCCAAAGGGCTGGTCCATACTAGGGGCGGGGATCGAAATAAGATATGCGACTTCAGCTACGAGAATAGCGTAGCTGAGGTCGAAGTATCCTATTTCAATTTACCCGCGCTTACCTCGCGTCCTCGCAGCGCGGGATCGACGTCCGCGGCCCCCCCGTCGACTCCGCGAACTCCGCTCGCCCTGCTGGAGTTACGGAGTCGATGGGAGCGCGTTCGGGGATCAATGTATCGCGTCCAGACGAGACGCGATACATCGATCCCCACTACATCGATTTCTACCCGCCAATCTGGGCGGGTAGTGTGGACCTAGCCAAAGGCAGAAAGAGCCCATTGCATTAGGGGCAGGCATAGCAGCAGGGCACGCTGGCTTGGGCCTGTATGTTAAACTGCAGAGGAGGTAGCAGGGCCCATGTGAGCACGGCTTGCAGGAGATGGGAGGTACTCTGCATGCTCTTGGAGCAACCACTCCCTATGGGTTGAAGGGTGCGACTGCCACAAGCAGAGCTTAGCAGACTAGCATCCTGGTGGGGGAACTTGTGGTTATGGCATAGAACTGGGACTCTGGAGACCTGGAGTCTATTTCCAGCTGTGCCACTGACCCACTCTGTGACCTTGGGCAAGTCCCTTCTGAAATCTGTGCCTGTTTCCCCATCTGTACAGTGGGGCTAGTAACATGCCCTGCCTCCCAAGCATATGAAGCTAACTCCATTCATGTCTGGGGAACCGAGTAACAGCTCCAAGGCCCTGTTGCAAATGCGAGTGAATGGCCTCTGAGGTTAGCTAGGGAATTCATGGCTTTTAAGACTTGAATGGACCACTGTGATCATCTAGCCTGACCTCCTGCATAACACAGGTCATAGAACTTCTCTGTATTAAAACCTGCAGCAAGGCCAAGAGCTGTGCTGGAGTATGAGCATATTTTTTAGGAAAACATCCCATCTTGATTTAAAAATCTCCAGTGATGGATGATCCACCACATTCCTTGGTAAATTGTTCCAATAGTTAATTACTATCACTGTTAAAAAATTGCACCTTATTTCTAGTCTGAATTCATCTACCTTTAACATCCCGCTGTTGTGTCGAGTTATACCTTTGTCTGCTAATGTCCATGTACGTAGTTCTATGTTGTGATCATCACCCCTTTGTCTCTTTGAGAAGTTAAATAGATTGAGCTCCTTAAGAATTTCACTACATGGCATGTGTCAAGGCTGATTCCCCACTTCGAGTGCAGAAGGTGAGGGCCCGCAAGGATTCTAAAAATTAACAGTGGCCACTCCAGGCTTGTATTAAACGCCCAAGGTTACAGCTTCTCTCTGACCTTGGATTGGTAGATGCTGCCACCACCCAAGTGCAGAATCCCTTTGAGAGACCAGGAAGGCTCACTTGGGAATTCCTTCCTGTGGAGTACCCTCAAGCCCTTTCACCCCCACCCCCGGGGAAGAGCTGAGAAAGAAAAGAAAAAGAAATAATCTGTTGCCACCAGCTACTAAAAAAAACAACATGTGCACAAACCTCTTAAGACACAGAACTTCAATCCTGTTCTTAAAAAAGGTAAATTTTATTTAAAAATAAATAAATCTGAAAACTCAGCTATTGCTTGATTTTAAAAGAGCAAATACAAGGATTAAGCACCAAAAATAGCTTTCTTGAGGTCCAACTTAAAGGTTACAAGCAAAACAAAAGCACCTGGAGTTAGCACAGAGGAATCCACAAGCCATAAAGAAATAAGAGATAAACCTAATTGCGTCTTCCTAGACATTTCCTGATCTACTTACATATCTGGGGTTTCAAATGAGTAGTTTCTAGGTATGATCTGATGATTTTTCATACCTGGCCCAAGTTTTTTACAGCATAGTTGCTGTTCTGTCCCTCTCCCTGGGAGAACAACCACAGACAGACAAAGGGGAAGTTTTTCTCAATTTTAAAATGTTCTAGCCTTCCCACTGGCTCTTTTGGTCAGGTGCCCACTCCCATCCTTTTACCTATGAATAGCAGTGAGACTTTTTAACCCTTTACAGGTAGAGCAAGTAGAGAACAGCTACTAACAGGGATTTTATAGCTAGCTGGCTGTCTGGGTATCCATAAAAGGGAGTTTACCCCCCACCCCCTTCATTTATCACAGCATGTTTTCCCATGAGTCAGTCATTCTCATGGCTCTTCTCTCAATGGTCTTTCCAATGTACCCACATCCTTCTTGAAGTGTGGACACCTGAACTGGACACAGGATTCCAGTAGTGGTCGAACCAGTGCCAAATACAGATGTGATATAACCGCTCTACTCCTACTCACTATTTCCCTCTCTATACATCCAGAGGTCACATTAGCCTTTTTGGTCCCCCTGGGAGCTCATGATCTGCTGATTATCCCCCAGAACACCCAACTCTTTTTCAGAGTCACTGCTTCCCTGGATGAAGTCCCCCTGCCTGCAAGTATGTCCCACATTCTTTGTTCCTATATGTATGCCCTTGCATTTGGATGTATTTAAATGCATATTGTTGCCTGTGTCCCATTTGCTAAGTGATCAAGATCCCTCTGTATTATCAGTGACCTGTCTTCTTCATTATTTACCACTTCACCAATCTTTGTCACCTGCAAACTTTATCAGTAAAAATTTTGGTTTTTTTCCAAGTCATTGATAAAAATGTTTAATAGTGTAAGGCCAAAAACTGATCCTTGCAGGACTCCATTAGAAACACAGCCACTCTGATGATGACGCCCCATTTATAATTAAATTCTGAGACCTACATTGTAATCAGTCTGTAATCCACTAGATGTATGCCATGTTGAGTTTATATCACTGTAGTTTATTAATCAATATGTCCTGCAGTGCCAAGTCAAATACCTCACAGATGTCTAAATATTACTATGAGCTTTGTCAACCAAACTTGTGATCTCATCAAAAAACGGTATGTTACTTTGATGAGACCTGTTCTCAGAAATAGCTGTTGATTGGCATTAATTATATTACATTGCCTTAATTATTTATTAATCAAGTTTTATATCAACCATTCCATGATTTTGCTCGGGATCAGTGTCAGGATGACAGGTTAAAGTAACCTGAGTCACCCTGTTTACCTTTTAAAATGTTGACACAACACGAGCCTTTTTCCACTCCTCTGGAACATTCCCGTGTTCCAAGACTTATTAAAAATCAACATTAATGGTCCGTGAGTTCCTCGGCCAGCTCCTTTAATACTCTTGGATGCAAGTTATCTGGACCTGCTGATTTAGAAATGTCTAACAGTTGTAGCTGCTGTTTGACATCCTCCTGGGTTGCTATTGGAATGGAATATATTTCATCATCATGTAATAGGATATCAACACATCATCTGTTTATTTCCCAAATACAGAGCAGAAATATTTACCAAACACTTCTGCCTTTTCTGTATTATTACTGACAGGTCTACCATGCCCATCTAGCTATGGACCATGATCACTGTGAGGATTCCTTTTGTTCTCTATATACTTAAACTCCTGTGTATTGTCCTTCACTCTGATGAGCAGTGGATGAGGGCACTATCTGCCTCAGGCCTCACTCTCCCATCAAAGGGCATCCCCTTGGGGCGTGGGCTCCTGAGCCCTCTCTGTCACAGGAAGGGTGGGGGTTGTAGTTACAATGATGTGGATGGGTCACAGGTGCTGTGTTTATGGGGCTCATGGAAGAATCTGTCCCCAGACCCCATTGCTGTGAGAAGGGTGCTCTGCTTCTGGGGCTCATGGAGGGGTCAGTTCTCAGGTCCCATTGCCAGGGGAGGGGAGCTGTGTTTATGGGGCTCAGGGAAGAGTCGGTCCCAGGCCACATTGCAATGGGAGAGGAGCTGTGGTTATGGGATTCACAGAGGGTCAGTCCCAGGCCCTATTGCTATTGGACGGGCTCTGTGGTAATGGGGGCTCACAGGGCGGTGGGGTCAGGCTGCAGCCCCCATTGCTATGGGAGAGGAGTTGTGGTTATGGGGCTCACAGAGGGTCGGTCCCAGGCCCCCTTGCTATGGGAGAGGAACTGTGGTTATGGGGCTCACAGAGGGTCGGTCCCAGGCCCAGTTGTTATGGGAGAGGAGCTGTGGTTATGGGGCTCACAGAGAGGTTGGTCCCAGCCCCAGTTGTTATGGGAGAGGAGCTGTAGTTATGGGGCTCACAGAGAGGTTGGTCCCAGGCCCAGTTGTTATGGGAGAGGAGCTGTAGTTATGGGGCTCACAGAGGGTCGGTCCCAGGCCCCATTGCTATGGAAGAGGAGCTGTGGTTATGGGGCTCATGGAGGGGTCAGTCCCAGGCCCTGTTGTTATGGGAGAGGAGCTGTGGTTACGGGGATAATGGAGGGTTGGTCCCAGGCCCCCTTACTATGGGAGAGGAGCAGTGGTTATGGGGCTCATGGAGGGGTTAGTTCCAGGCCCCCTTGCTATGGGAGGGGAGCTGTGGTTGTGGGGCTCATGGAGGGGTTAGTCCCAGGCCCCCTTACTATGGGAGAGGAGCAGTGGTTATGGGGCTCATGGAGGGGTTAGTTCCAGGCCCCCTTGCTATGGGAGGGGAGCTGTAGTTATGGGGCTCACAGAGGGTCGGTCCCAGGCCCCATTGCTATGGAAGAGGAGCTGTGGTTATGGGGCTCATGGAGGGGTTAGTCCCAGGCCCTGTTGCTATGGAAGAGGAGCTGTGGTTGTGGGGATAATGGAGGGTCGGTCCCAGGCCCCATTGCTATGGGAGAAGAGCTGTAGCTGTGTTTGAGCTGCATTGCTAGGAGGTTGTCTGAAAATGAAACCTGGTTGCGTCCCTTGGCTCTAGTCCATGTTAAGGCTCCGTGTACGCACACCCTGGTCCCAGCCCAGACCCCCAGCTGGCAATGACATTGAACGTCAGGCAAGCTCCCAATGCAGCATTTCACCCTTCACCTGCCCCGCAGACTTTGCCTGCAGTCTCTATAAAAGGTAAAGGCTGTGTGAGTCACTGCCCCCTCCCGCTCCTGCCCTCTCTCTCCCTCTCACGTAGACACAGTTCAGCTCCGGCCGCCCAGCACAGCTCGCTGCTGCTCTGGCAGCCAGAGGCAGGCTCTGCAGTGCAGAAGTGGGGCCGTCCCACTGAACTTGTACTTGTTGGAGGATGAGCTGCACCAGGCTGGGTCTCTCTCTCCTGCTGCTGGCTGCCCTGGGCTGGACTGAGGACGAGCATGGCTCAGAGGACTCTTCTCACCCCAAAAAGAAAGGTGAGTAAATCCCAGACTCTGTCTCTGGTTCCCTTGGCAACACACAGCTCTCTGGTGTCTGGCTGCTCACTCTAGGGAGAGATGGGGCGCAGGGTACTTGGCGCTGGTTCTGCTCCCCACAGGGCTGGCTGGTGTCTCCCTGCTGGTTCTCTAACACATCCCAGGAGGGCTGAATGAAGCATGTCCTGTTTGTGTCATGGGGCAATTGTCTGCCAGGCTGCTGGAGGAATGCCCCTGCACAGACAGTGCTTCAGTTCCTGCCTCCAGTCCCCCAGCCCAAATCCTGGATCCGCTTCCTGTCTCTCAGCACCAGCTGGACCCAGCGCACACAGCCAGGGCACCCATCACAGCAGCAGCTAAGGGGACTCCCACCAAAAGTTCAGTCAGTGGGGATGGAATTTCTCCCAGCTTCACCTTGACAAGAGGACATGACCCACAAATGGCACCACAATGCAGAGAAGGTTGCCAGCTGTATTGACCCTGGAGAACCCAGCACACCTACAAACTGGAATAGCCTGGTCAGGTGTAACCACAGCAACATCTCCCCACCAGGCACTCTGCCCAGTCTGCCAATTAAACAAGCATTTGTGTACACAGCCATACAGACCCTCCACCCCCTTTGGCTCACCCCCATGACCCCCACCATGTATAGATTCTGTGCCCCCTTTCCCTCACCTTAGTCCCCTCCTTATGTGCACAGACTTATAGATCTTAAAGCCACAAGGGACCATGATAGTCATACAGGCTGACATCCTGCATAGAACGTGGTCCCATTCTTCCCACCATGTACACACCCCTCACCTCTCCTGCTCACCTCGCCCGCTCTCTGCATACAGCTCCTGAGCCATCTCCTGCAGCCCCTCTTTCTCCTCGCTGGGCCCCACACCCCTTTCCACATATTAATTCCTTTTTCCATCAGATCAAAGGGATTAATGTCAACTTGGCAGTTCTAACACTCAGGGGAAAGCGATGGCATGTGACTGGTATGGTCAGCAACTCAGACGGGGGTGGCCTGGCACAGCTGCCTGGACAGCGAGGCTGTCAAGATTTATGGGCAATAAGGTGCTGGGGGGAGGGGAGGCATATGGGGATGGACCTGAAACAGCTGCATGGATATTCCAATGCTGAACTGCTTTATGGTGCTTTTCAGCTGTAGCGTTGGTCTCTAGGCTGTGAGCTTGCTCAGACACACTGCTCTAATAGGGTCCAGGTGCCATTTCACACTCACGTCTAAGGCCCCTTAGTGCAGTGCTGGGCTACCACAGAACCTGCCTGAATCACCTGAGAAATCGATGAGGCACCTGGAGAGAAAAGTGCAGTGATTTTTTTTTTTTTCAAACAGCATCAGTCAAACTCTATTCTGCTGGAGGAATAAATTCAGCCATATCTCAGTGCAAGGCCTGAAGGGTGTGATACAGCGGAAGGGCTGTGGTCATGTCTCAGTACAGGAGGCTCTCCGGGACTGTCACACACTTCAGTTCAGTAAGAGTTGATTGTCATGACTGGCTAGACAAGTGCTCCAAAGTGCAAGAAAGAAACAGCCCACTGCAGTCTCTGTCGGAGGTGGGGATATGATTCGCCCAGGTCAGGGCTTCATGTCTTTGGGGTTTGAGCCCCTGGGCCCATTTGTTGTTCCTGCCCATCCCTGCCCCCGCCCAGGTGGTTCCATAGTGTGGGGCTGTTTCTTTCCATCTCCAGGGTCCAGCAGTTCTTCACTCTGGTAAGATATTGCTTAGGATTCCTGATAGTTGGAGTCTAACTTCCATTTGTTCCGTTGCTGTGGGACATTGGACTAGAATATTTCTCTTTCTCTCTCTTCTCTGTCCACTGGCTGGACAGTCCCTGCTCTGTGAGTTTGGCCTATGCTTTGTGCCACCTAGTCCCCACCCCTGGTTTATGGTCACTGAGGGTTTGTCTATTTCTGCACATGTAGCTGCAGTGATGTCTGTGCCAGTGTGATTGTTCTGTGCAGGGGGCTGGGGCTGTTTTGGATTTGTTCTCCCTTGCTGCCCAGTGTATGTTTGCAGTCTAGGTGCTGGGCTTGTCTTGCATGTTTTCTGGCTGTGGGTAAGGGTCTTTGCTCTACCGGTCAGGTGCTGAGAGGGCTGGTGCTGAGCCCAGGGAGTGGGGATGCAGAGGTGTCAGTGCTGCAGGGGACACGGTGCTGTAAGATAGCTGGGGGGTGCTGTCATGTTTCCATGCTGGAAGTTCCCAGGGGGTGTCGATACAGGAGTGAGGCTGCAGTTGTGTTGTCCATGTACAGGGGGTTCCTGGGAGCTCAGAGAGTGCAGCAGCTCTAGAGGGGTGAGAGCCAGGCGGGCATTGAGAACACAGCAGTGAGTGCAGTAGGAGAGCCTAGACCAGGGGTAGGCAACCTATGGCACAGGTGCCGAAGGCGGCACGCGAGCTGATTTTCAGTGGCACTCACACTGCCCGGGTCGTGGCCACCGGTCCGGGGGGCTCTGCATTTTAATTTAATTTTAAATGAAGCTTCTTAAACATTTTAAAAACCATATTTACTTTACATACAACAATAGTTTAGTTATATATTATAGACTTATAGAAAGAGACCTTCTAAAAACGTTAAAATGTATTACTGGCACGTGAAACCTTAAATTAGAGTGAATAAATGAAGACTCGGCACAGCACTTCTGAAAGGTTGCCGACCCCTGGCCTAGACAGACTGAGCAATGGGCACAGAGTAGTGGGTCCTGGGCAGGATGCTGCAGGGTGCTGTGCAGTCAGAATCGATTACTCCCTACATTGTCCTTGTCGCTGTCTCACTCCAGTATCACCCCCCCCCCATCCTCACCTCTTTGTCATCCTCACCCCATGTCACCCCCACCTCATCTCAGCCCCCCGCTGACCCTCCATTGCACTCCCCTTACTCCCATCTGGTCCCTGTGTTGCCCTCCATTGCCCTGTTAGACAGTTGTGCTGAGCTGTGAGCACCATGCCCACACCCAGCTCTGTGGCTGGACTAGGCTGCAGCTCCAGGGTCTCTGCATCCTGCCTCTTGCCTCCTAGCACATGCTGCTGGCTGGAAGTGCTACTTGCATCAGGGCTGGAGTGACTCAGGGGAAGCTGTGGCATGTGGTTTAGTTTTATAGGGTTGCACTCGCACTCGAGGGATCTGCACAGGCAGCGTCCTGGGGAGTGATTACTCTCCGCAGGTTGCGTCATTTCCTCCTACAGTGCCAGGAGATGCACTAAAGCGGTGTGGTTTGGGGACGTGATGGTGGGAAGAACCTGCCCATTGGTGCCAGAGGGGCAGGTCTGGGGCTCTGGGTACAGTGTGTGCTCCAATGGCCAGTGCCGGGGGGAGCTTCAGGCTGGGTGATTGTAAATCTGCTGCTAAGGTCTTGGGGGCAGGGTGTGTGTCGGGGCAGAGACCCGATCCTACCTGGGGCCTCTGGAACCAGAGGGTGTCTGCTGGGCTCCCACATCTCAGCGCTTGCTCCATGGGGCAGGACAGGGCTGAGCTGGACGGGATTTTGCTGCGGCAAAGGAGAAAGCACTGCCAGGTGCCCTGCCTGTCTCTGGGAGGAGGCTCGGCTCAGGGCTCTGTGTTACACAGCGCAGCAATCTTGGGGGAGGAAGGGGTGCCCTCCTCGAAAGGGTCCTGTCTGAGGTATGGCTTGGGAGAGTCAGCTCTGACTTGCCTCCCTGGAGCCTCTGCCAGCTGGTCTGAGAGTTCAGTGCTGGAGTGCGAGGAATGCCCTGCAGAATGGATGGGCACAGGCAGCAGGGCCGGGAAGCTGCAGAGCAGGGCCCCTGGCTGTGAGGGAGGGGATGGCTGTACCCACAGCTGAGCTGTGGTTATTGTAGCAGACTGTGCCAGCAGCATGAGCTCTGCGGGGTTTTTTCTCTGCTGCCCTACACAGTGCGGGCTCCTCAGCCGGGCTCACCCTGTGTCTGGCCAGAGGCCCCCATGCAGCTCCCCAGCCCTCGGGGCCCTCCCTGCCAACCCCTCACCTCTCAGGCATGCAGCCACCCAGCCTGTGCCTGGCACAGAGACCTTGGCCCTGATAAAATGGGCAGGGTTGTTATCAAGAGTGATGGGGAGAAACAGCATCTCCCTGGGGGAAGGAGAAGGAGAGCGAGACTCTATCCGGGGCTTTGACCCCTCCCACCCTGGAGAGGCTCCCCACGAAGTCTGTCCCGGGACAGGGTTCACATGCCTCTGTTACCCACTTTCCTTCTCATCCTGCACCTCCCGTAGTCCCTCCTGCCCCATGTCAGTCCCACTGCAGCCATCCTAGTCCATTCCCCTCCCCATTCCTGTCTCTGTGCCATTCCCTTCCATCCCAGTCTTGCCTTGGTGCCCTCTCCCATTTCCCTGCGGGTGCAATCTCCCTCATCCTCACACCTGCAGGAGAAGGGGCTCCGTGGCTGTCAGGGGACGGGAAAGGTACATTGGGGCTTGCCAGCCCTCTGCCACCTTCCTCCAGAGAAGCACAGAGGCCGCTGTAGGGAATTGCCTCAATTCCCAGGCACCAGGACCTGTGCCGTCCACCGCCCAGGAACACAAGGAATGTTCCCTGCAGCAACACGAGCTGCCAGCTGCGGATTAGAGACTGTCACAAAGGTTTGCACTAGAGCAAGATTTCTAAACACGGCTGAGGTTATTGCGCAGTCAGAGCTCAGGCTGGGAAGGAGCGAGGCCTGCATGGGTGGTGCCCAGGGTGTGCACCCGAGAGCCGTGCCCATGGGCTGTGCCTGCCTGGGAGGGCAGGGGATCCTGGAGAAGCTGAATCTGAGCCATGTGAAGGTGGAGGGGCCAATGAGCAGTGGAGAAGTAGCACCAGACATGGGGCATATGCAGGGAGGGGCCAAGGAGCATCAGATGAACAGTGTCTATGGGGCACGTGCCAGGACAGAGAGGTGGAGGGCAGCATGCCCACAAGGAGGAGGAGGGTGAGAATTTGGGAGATCAGAGCTCCTCATCTTCAGGGAGTGACTGTCCAGGAATGTGCCCTGGCATGAGGGCCAGGCACCCTCAGGGTGGGATTTGGGGATCTCTGGCATTGTCTGTCACTAATGGCGGGGATACGAGGATCCCCCTCATTTACTGGGTGAGAGTCTCTGGGTGGAGCTGAGGTCTGGGGGGTCTTGTGCCAGGGTAACCCAGGTTCCAGTGCTGTGTCTGGGAGCAGGGGGCAAGTGGAGTAGAGGGGGACAGGGCTCTGTGAGGGTGAGAGCAGGTACGAGCCAGTCACTGACCCCAGGACGCATGCACCACACCAGCCACCAAGGCCTGGTTTCCAGCACAAACAGGCTGGCTGTTTGCCAGGAGCTCCTGGGAACTGGGGGCTTCAGCTGCCCCATGGTCAGCAGCTTCTTTTCTGCACAGGACTGGTTCCAACCCACAGCCTTTTCAGCACCTCCCCCTGACAGCAAACTGGCTCTGCTTTCACTGCCTTCCTTGCTGGAGGAGTGTGGACATGCAAAGCTGCCTGCCTTTAATGCCAGCTCCTGCCCTAACATAGCAGTAAAGAAGGAACAGACCTGGCACTCGCTCAGGCACTGCCATGATGAGCATCCTCAAAATGCCTGATAGAGAGAGCATGATTTCTGGTGGCACTTGGGTGTGTGCAGTGACGAGGAGAAAGTGGCTGAAATTAACACAGAGGAGGCTGAATCTCAGGCTGCCAGAGGAGGGTCTCCCTGGGCAGGGCCCTGTCATCTGCAGCATTTCTCGCTGGACTTGACAGAAGCCTAGAGAATGTGCTGGTGGCTGAAGCCTGCCTTGACTCTGGGGATGGGCTGGGACAGGGTGACAGGCTGTCTTGCTTCTCTGATTCTTTGAGCCCAGTGGCAGTTGAACATGCCTCATGTGCAGCTCTCTCTGCTGAATTCCCTGGCTGGGATTCTCACCAAAGCAAAATCTTGGCCCTGCCAGTTACCTGTGAATGTGGTGACCTAACCGGTGGGTGGCCAGTTGAACTTTCACTCAAGGCTTTTGAAGTTATAACCACTGAAGCCTCGCTCCTCCTGAGAGATAGGTAATGGATAGTCAGTGATCATGTCACTCACCACTGAAATGCGTCCACCTCTGGTGTAGTACGTGGCAGCTGTTCAACAGTGAATAGCAATGCTACTCAGCAATTTCTGACTGGAAGAAAACTGTACCCGACTGCAAGTACAGGGGGAATTTAGGTGGCAGGCTATAATTACATGCACAGGAATTGGGCCAGGGCCCCAGTGTTACCATCCCTTGTGCAAAGTGCTGGGGGATTGTTAAAGCCCACAAGTGGTCAGGACCTTGGTATTACAGCCTCTCCAGCAGGGCCGGCTCTAGGCACCAGCGCTCCAAGCATGTGCTTGGGGCGGCACTTTCCAAGGGGCGGCACTCCGGCTGCTTTTTTTTTTTTTTTTTTCCGCTTGGGGCACAAAAAGCCAGGAGCTGGCCCTGAGCGGAGGTGAGCTGCGGTGGTGGGGGGCGCGGGGAGGGCTGCAGGAAGTAACCCTGGGGGGGCCAGAGGAACCGCCCCCCACCGCCGCAGCTCACCTCCGCTCCGCCTGCTCCCCTGAGCGCGCTGCCGCCGCTCTGCTTCTCCCCCCTCCCTCCCAGGCTTGCCGTGCGAATCAGCTGTTTTGCGGCAAGCCTGGGAGGGAGGGGGGAGAAGCGGCGGCGGCACGCTCAGAGGAGCAGGCGGAACGGAGGTGAGCTGCAGCGGTGGGGGGCCCGGGGAGGGCCGCAGGAAGTAAACCTGGGGGGGCAGAGGAACTGCTCCCCCCCCAACTCACCTCCGCCTCCTCCCCCGAGTGCGCCGCCGCTCCGCTTCTCCCCGCTCCCTCCCAGGCAAGCCTCTGCCCTAGTTGGATCCCATTGTGAGGGGTGAGGACAAAGCCAGCTCCCAACTACTCCCTTGTGCTGCTGCTGCTGGCGTTGTCTGTGTCCTGGAGCTCGTCATGCTGCAGCGCTGTGCTCCCCACCCAGCGTCTGATACCAGCTGAGGAACAGGGATCCTGCTGCTGCTCCTGGGTGTGAGGGAGAGGGACAGTCTGGCCATAGTTGGGATTAGGTCCTGCTTTGAGCAGGGGGTTGGACTAGATGACCTCCTGAGGTCCCTTCCAACCCTGATATTCTATGATTCTATGATAGGTAAATACAAGTGTTGGGGTCTCCTCCCGTGCACTCCCCTTTGTCATGCCTACCTCCAGTGTGGAGCCCTGTGTGCTCCCCTTTGGGGTGCAGCCTTTCCGTGAGGTGAGGCAGGAGATTATGGGGCAAAGCTGAGTGAGTGTGTGTGGAATAGACTCTTCTGGGAACAATGGGAATGCAGCCTCCTGGCCTCTGCCTCCATCACATCCCTGAGTGACTGCAGGGCCCAGTGCTCATTGCCAAGGCAACCAGAGCAGGGAGATCTGATTCCTCTCTTTGTGTATGGGCCAGGCAGGGGCCTGGGGGAAGGAGCACGATCATCTCAGGGCATTAGCACTGAGCAAAGGAGGGGCTTGGAGAGAGGATGGGGGCAGGAGGAGAAGGCAGCATTGGAAGAGTTCTCTAAAAACATCCGCTCAATGTGCAGCGGCAGTCAAAAAAAATTAACAGACTGCGAGGAACAGTTAGGAAAGGGAGAGATAATAAGACAGAAAATATTATAATGCCACTACATAAATCCCTGGTGCCCTCACACCTTGAATACTGCATGCGGATCTGTTCACTCCATCTCAAAACAGATAAATTGCAATTGGAAAAAAGTACAGAAAAGGGCAACAAAAATGATTAGGGGGATGGAACAGCTTCTGTATGAGGAGAGATTAAAAAGACTGGGACTGTTCAGCTTAGAAAAGAGACGGCTAAGGGGGAGGTCTGTAAAATCATGAGTGGTGTGGAGAAAGTGAACAGGGAAGTGTTCTTTACCCCTTCACACAAATATTTCTTCACACAATGTACAGCCAGCCTGTGGAACTCCTTGCCGCAGGGTCAGTGTGGGGAGCAGGGACTGGCAGCTGGGGAGACACTAGAACCGCTCAGTGAGGGAGTGGTTTGCGTTGTGGCTAAGCACAGCCCTCCGCCATCCCCTGTGGTGAGTTCTATTTAAGTTGGGTGGGTACCAGGCCCTGGTACCACTGTGGATGGTGACAGGACTGTGCCCTGTGCTTGGAGGTGTTGGATGCTGAGATGTGCAGGGGTGAGTGCCTCTGTGTGCTCCTGATGGTGGCTGTGTCTTTGCAGCTCACTGGGAAATAGCGATGGGTGAGAGCGCTGCCTGTGTCGGCCTCGGTTCGTTTCCCCTCAGAACGGCTGGGACAGGCTGACGGGAGGCCAGAGGACAGCAGGTAATGGGCCAAGATACCATGTGGATAAGCACAGTGCAAATGCAGGGCGAGTGAACTGCAGGAGCAAGGCAGAAAGAGGGAGAGAATGCGGAGAGGGGAGAGGAAGGAGCGTGAGGAGGGAGATGCAGATGCAGCTGATACACTGACCCCTGGTGACCCACCCAGTCTCAGCCATCAGCACTTGGATACCCAAGGCCAGACTCTTCCTCTCTTATGCATGCTGAAGTCTCTGGGGGCACTTACAGAGTAAGGGTAGCAGAATAGGCCATAATTAATTACCCTCCCCCTGCCTTAAGAGTCTGAGTGGGATTTCAGAGTTTGGCTCAGGCCCATTGCTCTGAAGGATACAGAGGAACCGTTTTGCCTACTATGAAATGCAGCCCCCTCTGAGTCGGGGCAAGGCAGCTGGTCTTCACAAGAGTGACGAGCAGGAAATGGAGGGGAATCCTGGACTCAGTGAAACTGTAGGCAGGAGCGAGGGATGCAGGACAGGCTCACCTGAGCAGGGATGGGTTGGCAGCAAAATTGGTCCTGCTAGTGAAGGCAGGGGGCTGGACTCGATGACCTTTCGAGGTCCCTTCCAGTTCTAGGAGATTGGTATATCTCCTATTATAAAAAAAAAAAAAAAAAAATGCCCAACCCGTGAAAAAAATGCAGAAATTGGGCTTGTTTTTGGCTTAATTGGCTTGTGAGTTGCTTGTTGGCTAGTTTTGGGCTTTTAGCTTGTTGCTTCTTTTTTTTGATCGGCTCCTGGAAAGCAGGGGCAAGGCGGGGAGAGAGGGGTGCACAGTAGGCCCACCCAGCACGCTGGGGGGATCTAGTCACATAGAGTGTTGGGGTTCTTAGGGATTGGCTTGTTTTCGCCTTGTTTTGAAATGGGATTAGCTTGATTTTTGTCTTATTGTGAAAGTCAGGGTGCTTATTTGCAGCGTGAAAGTTGGCAACTGTGGTTGGCAGGCCGTGCTGCTGCCTGGGCAGTCTGCTGGGGCCAGTGCTGTGACCCCCGTATCCGTGGCTCTTAGTCTAGTTTCTGCGCAGGCAGCGCCAGGATGAGCTGTGCAGCAAGATGCCTGCCGAACACTCATCATCTGATAGCAGATAGGGAAGATTTATGTGGGAATTGGACTCCTCCTGGGAGCAGAGACGAGGGGGAGGGAGGGGCCTGGAAGAATGAGGAGAGGAGTCTATGGGGGACTCTGGCAGAGCTGCAGAGAAGAGCGAGGGCCCTGTTCGGTATGGGGCTGCTAGTCAGCAAGTGAGACTCAAAGGTCTGCAGAGCTTTCTTCCCACTCTAGCAACACCACCTATGTGCAGCCAGCATAGCTGCACCGAGTGGATTCCTGCACAGGGAACGCGGAGCCGGTGCTCGGGGCGGGGGCAGCGCATGGAGCACCATGGCCCTCCCGCCTAGGAGCTGGACTTGCTGGCCACTTCCGGGGCGCAGCGCGGTGCCAGCCAGGACAGGTAGGGACTAGCCTGCCTTAGCGCTGCAGCACCGCCGACCGGACCTTTAACGAAAACTGTACACCTGGTAACCCTAGGTCAGACTGGCCCTAGGGCCTGTGCCGTGCAGGGGTCAGACTGGTCCTAAGGCCTGTGCCGTGCAGGGGGCCGGACTGGCCCTAGGCCCTGTGCCGTGCAGGGGGTCGGACTGGCCCTAGGGCCTGTGCCGTGCAGGGGGTCGGACTGGTCCTAGGGCCTGTGCCGTGCAGGGGGTCGGACTGGTCCTAGGGCCTGTGCCGTGCAGGGGGTCGGACTGGTCCTAGGGCCTGTGCCGTGCAGGGGGTCGGACTGGTCCTAGGGCCTGTGCCGTGCAGGGGGTCGGACTGGTCCTAGGGCCTGTGCCGTGCAGGGGGTCGGACTGGTCCTAGGGCCTGTGCCGTGCAGGGGGTCGGACTGGTCCTAGGGCCTGTGCCGTGCAGGGGGTCGGACTGGTCCTAGGGCCTGTGCCGTGCAGGGGGTCGGACTGGTCCTAGGGCCTGTGCCGTGCAGGGGGTCGGACTGGTCCTAGGGCCTGTGCCGTGCAGGGGGTCGGACTGGTCCTAGGGCCTGTGCCGTGCAGGGGGTCGGACTGGTCCTAGGGCCTGTGCCGTGCAGGGGGTCGGACTGGTCCTAGGGCCTGTGCCGTGCAGGGGGTCGGACTGGTCCTAGGGCCTGTGCCGTGCAGGGGGTCGGACTGGTCCTAGGGCCTGTGCCGTGCAGGGGGTCGGACTGGTCCTAGGGCCTGTGCCGTGCAGGGGGTCGGACTGGTCCTAGGCCCTGTGCCGTGCAGGGGTCAGATTGGATGGTCACACTGGCCCCTTCTGGCCTCGCAATCTGTATTCCATGTCCTCCTTGCAGCCCAGGCCCGAGTATCCCTCCAGCAGAGCAGCTTTGGCACCAGAGCTGCACTGGTGCTTCCTAGGCTAACAATTGTGGTGGTCTGATCCAGTCAGATACCTGCACACTCGTGGTGTTTGAGTCCTGCCCACAAGCTGCCAGCCTGGGCCCACACTACAGAGGGAAGGGGTGGTGGGCTAGCGGGTGAGTGCCCTGCTAGCGGGTGAGTGCCCTGCTTCTGTTCACGTACTTGTGCGAGCTCGCCTAGAACGAGTGCATGTATAAGGGCAGTGTTGCCATGGTGTAATGATGCAGCCTTTGGCGGGACACTTCTGAGAGTATCAATCCAGGACAAATTGCTCAGAGCAGGGCAGTCACAGCCCAAGGCTGGGGGTCCTTTGCACACCAAACCAGCCAGACAGAGAGGACTTCGGTCTCACCCCACTGGCTAACCACAAGTCACACAAGCAATTCCCTTAGACACTCCAGTTTCCCAGTATCACCACCAGTGCCACTCGTTATGGGGATGACTGGTTATGAAAACCAATACCCCAGTAAAAGAAAAACGGTTCTTCTGATCCCATAGGACCAAGCCCCAGACCCAGGTCAATATACAAGTCAGATCTTACCCACAAATCACGCTGTTGCCAATCCTTTAGAATCTAAAATCTAAAACAGTGCCATTGGGTCTCAGGGCAATGAGCAGCCTCAGGGCTGGGCCTGGGAAAATCTGTCTTTCTCATCCATAAACTCACTCTATTAATATCAGGTGTCTTTCCATAGCCATTGCCAAGGGCGGGGCCGGAGAGCAGCGCTGTCAGCTCGTCAGGCGCACCTCCCGAATGGGCCGAGTGTGACAACACCACTGCCAGGCTCCCGGCCCTGCTCAGAGTCAGGGCCATGGAGACTCCAGCTACAAGAGCTATACCTTGTGGGATGGGGGCTGTTCTCCGCCCCAGGAATTGGGGGCTCCACTGGCCCCTTTCACTTCCCTCCTCTCCAATGTTTCTGTGTCCCCAGGTTCTCTGAACCCACCCACCCCAGCCCCCACATTGCTGCCTTTCCTGTTCCGGGGTCTGCTCGCCCATTTCTAAACTTCATCAACCTGGAGAGAAATGCATATTAGAACCAGCATGGTACAGGTCCGTGTGAACAGAGCAACTCCCCACCAGGGAACCCTGCCCCTCAGGGACATAAGAACATAAGAACAGACACACCGGGTCACACCAAAGGTCCATCTAGCCCAGTATCCTGTCTTCTGACAGTGGCCAATGCCAGGTGCCCCGGAGGGAGTGAACAGAACAGGAAATCATCCAGTGATCCATCCCCTGTCGCCCCTTCCCAGCTTCCGGCAAACCATCCCCAGCTGGGGAACCGGGGCCTTGCACCAGGCCCGAACTTCAGCACCCGCAAGGTCTGCCTGCCCGAGATGGGGAGTGAATTCGAGAGGGGAAGACACCCCCCACCCAAGGGCCTTCAGAATCCAAACCTAGGGACGCTGAGCAAGCGCATGTTAGCTGAGTTCAGTGGCCTATTGACCTCCCCTTTCCTACCTCCCCCACCACCCTTCTGAAGGGTTGCCAACCCTCCAGGATTGCCCTGGAGTTTCCAGGAATTAAAAATTAATCTTTCATTAAAGATTATGTCATGTGATGAAACCTCCAGGAATATGTCTAACCAAAACTGGCAACCGTACCCCTTCTGGAGCTAAGCCGTAAGGCACCTACCTGCTCCTCCTTGGGGAGAGCTGAGAATGGTTATCTTGTAGCAGGTCTAGGTAACTCTGCAGTCTTAGCCCTGCTCCCCTCCTTCCTGCGTTGTTTCTCAGGCTCACACATTTTCTCTCGAGCTCTTTGGGGCGGCTCAGTGCCTGTGAGCGCTGAGCGTGTCTCTGGGGCAGTCGGGTGCTCCAGACAGGCTCCCTTGCAACAAGCAGCACATAGATCTTAAGGCCTGTTGGGAACATTAGATCATCTAATCCGACCTCTTGTAAACCACAGGCCAGAGACGTTCATCCAGTTACCTCTGTATTGAGCCCAATAGCGTGTGTTCGAATAAAGCTTTTCCAGAAAGGGACCAGTCTTAATGTGAAGACAATAAGTGGAGAATCCACTCTGGGAGTTTGGTCCAGTGCTTAAGCACCGTTACAGATTGTGCCTTAGTTCTAATTTGATTTTGTCTGGCTTTAACTTGTAGCCGTTGGTTCTTGTTTTGCCTTTCCTGTAAGGTTGAAGAGCCCCTTAGTACCAGGTATTTTCTCCCTGGGAAGATCCTTGTAGGCTGTAATCAGATCACCTCTGTCTTCCTTTTGATAAGCTAAGCAGCTGGAGCGCCTTAACTCTTTCAGTCTAAAGCATTTTTCAGCCCTCACATAATTTTTGAGGCTCTACTCTGCACCCGCTATAATTTATCAACAGCTTTTTAATAATAGCAAGGAATCCTGTGGCACCTTATAGACTAACAGACGTTTTGCTGCAAAACGTGTGTTAGTCTATAAGGTGCCACAGGATTCTTTGCTGCTTTTACAGATCCAGACTAACACGGCTCCCCCTCTGATACTTTTTAATAATGTGGACACCAGAATTCACCACAGTATTCCAATGTTGGTCTTGCCAATGCTGTAAATACAAAGAGGTAAAATCACCTGCCTAGCCTCCTCCCTACTCCCCTGTTTATATGCCCCACGAGCACATGATCTGGAGTTTCTGCACCTCATTAGGAATGTAGGGAAAAGTGTAGCCTTCCTGCTAAGCTAAACGTCTTCAGGCCTCACTCTTCGAGAGCACTGACCCAGAAGAGGTTGAGGGTGGAGAAGAAGCTGCTTTGGAGCTAGCTGGGCACATGGCAGAGCGTTTGTACAATTTCTCAGTGCATGGGACTCAGATCACTTTAAAATGGCCCAAATTTCCAGAATGTTCCAGATGCATCAGATTGGGCTGAGTGAGCAGGAGAGAGACTCTCCGAAGGGGCCTTTCTCAGCGTGTGTCTGAGAAAGGAGCTGGCCCTGATGCCAAAGGGAGTCTGCCAGCTCTCACCTGAGTGCAGTGGTGGCTTTAGAGTTAGTCGGGCCCTGTGAGCAGGTTCATTTTCGCACACACACCCCTTTGAGACCCAGCCAAGAAAAAGAACATTTTCTCTTATCTCCCCCAAGTTTTTCATTCTTTTTTTTTCATAGAATCATAGAATATCAGGGTTGGAAGGGACCTCAGGAGGTCACCTAGTCCAACCCCCTGCTCAAATCAGGACCAATCCCCAACTAAATCATCCCAGCCAGGGCTTTGTCACGCCGGGCCTTAAAAACTTCTAAGGAAGGAGATTCCACCACCTCCCTAGGTAACCCATTCCAGTGTTTCACCACCCTCCTAGTGAAATAGTTTTTCCTAATATCCAACCTAGACCTCCCCGACTGCAACTTGAGACCATTGCTCCTTGTTCTGTCATCTGTCACCACTCAGAACAGCCGAGCTTCATCCTCTTTGGAACCCCCCTTCAGGTAGTTGAAGGCTGCTAGCAAATTCCTCCTCACTCTTCTCTGCTGCAGACTAAACAATCCCAGTTCCCTCAGCCTCTCCTCATAAGTCATGGGCCCCAGCCCCATAATCATTTTTGTTGCCCTCCGCTGGACTCTCTCCAATTTGTCTACATCCCTTCTGTAGTGGGGGGACCAAAACTGGACACAATACTCCAGGTGTGGCCTCACCAGTGCCGAATAAAGGGGAATAATCATTTCCCTCGATCTGCTGGCAATGCTCCTACTAATACAGCCCAATATGCCGTTGGCCTTCTTGGCAACAAGGGCACACTGTCGACTCATATCCAGCTTCTCATCCACTGTATTCCCCAGGTCCTTTTCTGCAGAACTGCCGCTTAGCCAGGCAGTCCCAGGCCTGTAGCAGTGCATGGGATTCTTCCGTCCTAAGTGCAGGACTCTGCACTTGTCCTTGTTGAACCTCATCAGATTTCTTTTGGCCCAATCCTCCAATTTGTCTAGGTCACTCTGGACCCTATCCCTACCCTCCATCGTCCTCCTTCTATATTATAAGTAATAGGAAGTAAATGAAAATAAAGTGAGGTACCTTGATTGGGGCAGGGGGTTGGGGTGCAGGAAGGGATGCAGGGGTCGGGCTCTGGGAGAGAGTTTGGGTGCTGGGTGCAGGCTCTGGGCTGGGGCAGGGGGTTGGGGTGCAGGAAGGGGTGCAGGGGTCGGGCTCTGGGAGAGAGTTTGGGTGCTGGGTGCAGGCTTTGGGCTGGGGCAGGGGGTTGGGGTGTAGGAGGAGTCAGGGGGAGGCATTTACCTTGGGCGGCATGGCTCCCAAAGCGACCAGCACACCCTTCTGGCAGCGGCCCCTAAGCGGAGGATCCAGGGGGTCTCTGTGCGCCACTGCCCACAGGCTCCCATTGGCCCACAGGCGCCGCCACCACAGCTCCCATTGGCTGCAGTTCCCGGCCAATGGGAGCTGCAGAGTTGGTGGTCAGGGCGGAGGCAACGTGCAGAGAGAGACACACCCCAGGGGCCGCAAGGACATGCCGGCCGCTTCTGGGAGCAGCGTGGGGCTACCAGCCACAGAATGCAGGCAGCCTGCCTGCTTGAGCCCTGCTGTGCCGCTGGCTGGGACTCGGGGGCTGGTTGTCAGATGAGATTTGTCCTGCATTTTGGGGGATTCCCACTCATTGGGGGCCCCCGTGCCACTGCAGTGTTTGTTTCATGGTAAATCCGCCTCTGCCTGAGTGAGAGGAGGGGGAAGGGTGAGAAACTGGGATTGAGTGTGGGGCAGTCCAGCTGGGCGGGGATTGGAGGGCTGCCTGGAACTGGTTTGTTTGCTGCCAGCTCATGGCTTCCACTCATTCTCTCTCTCTCTCTCTTTTCTTTTCAAGGTCCTGGCCACGGTCACTGGAGCTATGCAGGTAAATACACTGTGGTTACTCGTACCCTTTCATATCACACAGCAGGCCCTGGGCCCGTGCCAGCCAGGGTTAATTATTACAGGGCTGCCTTGCTCACGCCCATGCTCTGCCGTGCCCTGCCCCTGTTCAGCAGCAGGGGCCGTGTCTGGTACCAACCCCAGAGGGGCTCACAAGCATTTCTGGGGCCTGACAGGCCCAGGGAGAGGTGGGAGCTGCTCAGATTCAGATAAGAGAGAGTGACCTGTCGGGACCCGTTGTTGGGCCCCACCATGCCCATCTGTTCTGTGCTCCCACAGGCTAAAAGGTTCATTCACTCATTGAGCTGGACTTCACCCACCCCTGGGGTCACTGGGAGAGCCAGGTTCCATGTTCACGCAGACCTAGGGTTGCTCCCTCTGCTGGAACGTCGACCCCCGGCTTAGAAGCACCTCCTCTCTTATGGGGTATTGACTCACCAGTCCTGTGTCCCCCTGCCATATGCACCCCGCTTTGCAGCGAGGCTGGCTGTGCAGCTCCCTGCCCATAAGGGGGTGGCCCAGGGCACAAGCCAGGCTCCTGACCCTGTGCCTGCCTGGCCACCTGGCTGTTCTGCTGCCCGCAGGGACAGTCCAACTGGATAGAGAGTTCCTCACATCACTGGCATCCCACGCCTCTGAGGCCTTTAACCAGGGCTGGGGCTGGAAATCTCAGCTGTGCCTACAGGACCTTTGCTTTGCTCCTTGAGCTTCCTGGCTCCCCTGACTCCACCATGCCGGGCTCCTCTGCTTCCTTCTTTTCCTTCCGTGCTGGGTTTCCCTGCTCCTCTCTCCATCCACCCCATGCAAGCCGCTGTCCTCCCCACATTCACACCAAGGCCCAGGTCACCATTATCCTGAGCCTTGTGTCTCATTTGCCCTGTAAAACAGAGTGGGGACACCTTACACTCACTTTGCACTGGTGTCAGTGACAACACAAGGTGCAGGGGACTGGTGAATTAGGCCCCAAAATGTGAATTGGGCCGCATAGAAAGGTCTCACTCAGACTTGCCAATGGTCAGATCTGCCCCTCCTGAGGCTGAGCGATGGGCTGGAGATTCATAGATGTATAGATTCTAGGACTGGAAGGGACCTCGAGAGGTCATCGAGTCCAGTCCCCTGCCCTCATGGCAGGACCAAATACTGTCTAGACCAGGGGTCTCAAACACGCGGCCCACGGGCCGCATGCGGCCCGCGAGCTCCTCCCGGCCCCCCCCCCAACGTTTACCTGGCTGACCAGCACCGGGGGCAGGGCAGGCTCCCTGCTTGCCTGCCCTGCCGCCGCATGGCACCAGGAAGCAGCTGGAACCTGGGGGAGGAGGGGTGCAGGGGTGTGTGTGGCTGTTGCTTCAGGCACCGCCCCCAGCAGCTCCCATTGGCCACAGTTCCCCATTCCCGGCCAATGGGAACTGCTGGGGGCGGTGCCTGAAGCAACAGCCACACACACCCCTGCGCCCCTCCTCCCCCAGGTTCCAGCTGCTTCCTGGTGCGACGCGGCGGCAGGGCAGGCAGGCAAGCAGGGAGCCTGCCCTGCCCCCGGTGCGGGTCGGGCCGGAGCCCGCCCCCCGCACTCCTCCTGTACCCCGACCCCCTGCGCTGAGTCCCCTGCCGCACCCCGACCCCCTGCTCTGAGCCCCCACCGCACCCCACACCCCTCCTGTGCCCCCTGGGGGCAGGGAGGGGGCAGAGTTGGGGTGGGGATTTCGGGGAAGGGGTTGGAATGGGGGCAGGGAAGGGGTGGGAAGAGGCGGGGCAGGGGCGGGGCCTCATGGAAGGGGTGGAGTGGGGGCGGGGCCGAGGGCGGCGGGGGGGGGAGGTGTCAGTAAATGCGGCCCTCGGCCCAATGTACTAGTCCTCATGTGGCCCTCGAGGTCATTTGAGTTTGAGACCCCTGGTCTAGACCATCCCGGATAGACATTTATCTAACCTACTCTTAAATATCTCCAGAGATGGAGATTCCACAACCTCCCTAGGCAATTTATTCCAGTGTTTAACCACCCTGACAGTTAGGAACTTTTTCCTAATGTCCAAACTAAACCTCCCTTGCTGCAGTTTAAGCCCATTGCTTCTTGTTCTATCCTTAGGGGCTAAGATGAACAAGTTTTCTCCCTCCTCCTTATGACACCCTTTTAGATACCTGAAAACTGCTATCATGTCCCCTCTCAGTCTTCTCTTTTCCAAACTAAACAAACCCAATTCTTTCAGCCTTCCTTCATAGGTCATGTTCACTAGACCTTTAATCATTCTTGTTGCTCGTCTCTGGACCCTCTTTCAATTTCTTGAAATGCGGTGCCCAGAACTGGACACAATACTCCAGTTGAGGCCTAACCAGCGCAGAGTAGAGCGGAAGAATGACTTCTCGTGTCTTGCTCACAACACACCTGTTATCCCAGAATCATGTTTGCTTTTTTCGGGGGTTCCAGGACCTCTTATGTCAGGATTGTGCACCAGCCCAAAGAAGGCTAAATGCATCCCTGTGTCTCCACCCATTCCGTTAGCCCGTTAGCGCTAAGGGGCGTGTTCGGTGCAGCGCCGAGCCGGGTTGGACAAAGGACCGTTAGCGCTAAGGGCGGGGTCGGTGCAGCGCCGGGCCGGGTTGGGCAAAGGCCCGTTAGCGCTAAGGGAGAGTTCGGTGCAGCGCCGAGCCGGGTTGGGCAAAGGCCCGTTAACGCTAAGGGGCGTGTTCGGTCCAGCGCTGGGCCGGGTTGGCCAAAGCCCCGTTAGCGCTAAGAGGGTGTTTGGTGCAGCGCCGAGCCGGGTTGGGCAAACCCCCGTGAACGCTAAGGGCGTGTTCGGTGCAGCGCTGAGCCGGGTTGGGCAAAGCCCCGTTAACGCTAAGGGGGTGTTTGGTGCAGCGCCGAGCCGGGTTGGGCAAAGCCCCGTTAACGCTAAGGGGCGTGTTCGGTCCAGCGCTGAGTCGGGTTGGGCAAAGCCCCGTTAGCGCTAAGGGCGTGTTCGGTGCAGCGCCGAGCCGGGTTGGGCAAAGGCCCGTTAGCGCTAAGGGGCGTGTTCGGTGCAGCGCTGAACCGGGTTGGCCAAAGGCCCGTTAGCGCTAAGGGGGTGTTCGGTGCAGCGCCGAGCCGGGGTGGCCAAAGCCCCGTTAGCCCTAAGGGGGTGTTTGGTGCAGCGTCGAGGCGGGTTGGGCAAAGCCCCGTTAACGGTAAGGGGCGTGTTCGGTGCAGCGCGGGGCCGGGTTGGGCAAAGCCCCGTTAGGGCCAAGGGCGTGTTCGGTGGAGCGCCGGGCCGGGTTGGGCAAAGCCCCGTGAGCGCTAAGGGCGTGTTCGGTGCAGCGCTGAGCCGGGTTGGGCAAAGGCCCGTTAGCGCTTAGGGAGTTTTTGGTGCAGCGCCGAGCCGGGTTGGCCAAAGCCCCGTTAGCGCTAAGGGAGTTTTTGGTGCAGCGCCGAGCCGGGTTGGCCAAAGCCCCGTTAGTGCTAAGGGGGTGTTCGGTGCAGCGCCGAGCCGGGTTGGGCAAAGGCCCGTTAGTGCTAAGGGGGTGTTCGGTGCAGCGCCGAGCCGGGTTGGCCAAAGGCCCGTTAGCGCTAAGGGCATGTTCGGTGCAGCGCCGAGCCGGGTTGGCCAAAGCCCCGTTAGCGCTAAGGGGCGTGTTCGGTGCAGCGCTGAGCCGGGTTGGCCAAAGCCCCGTTAGCGCTAAGGGGCGTGTTCGGTGCAGCGCCGAGCCGGGGTGGGCAAAGGCCCGGTAGCGCTAAGGGCGTGTTCGGTGCAGCCCCGAGCCGGGTTGGCCAAAGCCCCGACAGCGCTAAGCGCCGGGTACGGCGCAGCGCCGAGCCGGGTTGGGCAACGGCCCGTTAGAGCTAAGGGCGTGTTCGGTGCAGCGCTGAGCCGGGCTGGGCAAAGGCCCGGTAGCGCTAAGGGGCGTGTTCGGTGCGGCGCCGAGCCGGGTTGGCCAAGGGCCCGTTAGCGCTAAGGGCGTGTTCGGTGCAGCGCCGAGCCGGGTTGGGCAAAGCCCCGTTAACGCTAAGGGCGTGTTCGGTCCAGCGCTGAGCCGGGTTGGGCAAAGCCCCGTTAGCGCTAAGGGGCGTGTTCGGTCCAGCGCTGAGCCGGGTTGGGCAAAGGCCCGTTAGCGCTAAGGGGGTGTTCGGTGCAGCGCTGAGCCGGGTTGGGCAAAGCCCCGTTAGCGCTAAGGGGCGAGTTCGGTGCAGCGCTGAGCCGGGTTGGGCAAAGGCCCGTTAGCCCTAAGGGGGTGTTTGGTGCAGCGCCGAGCCGGGTTGGCCAAAGGCCCGTTAGCGCTAAGGGGCGTGTTCGGTCCAGCGCCGAGCCGGGTTGGCCAAAGCCCCGTTAGCGCTAAGGGGCGTGTTCGGGGCAGCGCGGAGCCGGGTTGGGCAACGGCCCGTCAGCCCTACGGGGGTGTTTGGTGCAGCGCCGAGCCGGGTTGGCCAACGGCCCGTTAGGGCTACGGGGGTGTTTGGTGCAGCGCCGAGCCGGGTTGGGCAAAGCCCCGTTAGCGCTAAGGGGGTGTTTGGTGCAGCGCTGAGCCGGGTTGGCCAAAGCCCCGTTAACGCTAAGGGGCGTGTTCGGTGCAGCGCTGAGCCAGGTTGGGCAAAGCCCCGTTAGCGCTAAGGGAGTTTTTGGTCCAGCGCCGAGCCGGGTTGGGCAAAGGCCCGTTAGCGCTAAGGGGGTGTTCGGCGCAGCGCTGAGCCGGGTTGGCCAAAGCCTCGTTAGCGCTAAGGGGGTGTTCGGTGCAGCGCTGTGCCGGGTTGGCCAAAGCCCCGTTAGCGCTAAGGGGGTGTTCGGTGCAGCGCGGAGCCGGGTTGGGCAAAGCCCCGTTAGCGCTAAGGGCGTGGTTGGTGCAGCGCTGAGCCGGGTTGGGCAAAACCCCGTTAGCGCTAAGGGCGTGTTCGGTGCAGCGCCGAGCCGGGCTGGGCAAAACCCCGTTAACGCTAAGGGCGTGTTCGGTCCAGCGCTGAGCCGGGTTGGGCAAAGCCCCGTTAGCGCTAAGGGAGTTTTTGGTCCAGCGCCGAGCCGGGTTGGCCAACACCCGGGTGCATGAGCTCACAGTGGCTTCACACCACCAGGGTTGTCCTGAGCTATTTGCAAACGGCGACAGCCTGCGACGTGGATCCCGGCTCGTGGGGTGTGCCTGTGTTCGAGGGCAGCGTGATACTAAGTGGGAGTGTGGGCAGCTTGTGGAGATAAAGCGGGGGAGTGATTGTGTGAAAGCGTCCGGGGAACTGCGAAAGGGGAATAGCTGTGAAGAGTGGGGCGGGGGAAATGTGGCGAGGACTGGGGTGGGGCGAAGGGTTTAGAGTGAGCTCCAGGGGAGGAGAGTTTAAATTTATCTCCTGCAAGGCATGATTTAGCATGAGCACACCGGGGAGTCTCCTTCAGATCAACAGTTTAGGATTAGCACATGGGCAATAATTATTGAAGGTGAGCACTTGGAGTGAAGTGGGCTAGGGGAAGCACCCAGGGACAGAGCCGTCCCTGGAGTCTGGCAAATTGGGGCAACTGCCCTGGGCCCCACGCTTTGGGGGCCCCTGCGCCTTGTGAGGAGGCAGGCGGGGAGGTGGGCACAGGAAGGCGAGGAGGAGCCCCCCCCCAACCTCCCCTTCCCCGCAGCGCCTCCTGCTTGCCAGCGGGCCCTGCTGATCAGTGCCTCCCCCTCCCTCCCAGTGCCTACTGCAGATCAGATGTTTCGCCCGCGGCATCAGGAAGTGCTGGGGGGGGGGGAGGGGAGAGGAGTGAGGGTGCGGCGCACTTAGGGGAGGGGGCAGAAATGGGCGGGGAAGAGGCGGGACAGGGGTGGGAAGAGGCGGGGTGGGGGCGAAGCGGGGGTGGGAAAAGGCGGGTCAGAAGTGGGGACTTGGGGGAAGGGGTGGAGTGAGGGCGGGGCCTGGGCAGAGCCGGGTGGGAGCACCGCCCGGCAGATAGAAACTCTGTGCCTATGTCCCAGGCCCCGCACCCCAATAGGGACGGCCCTGCCCAGGGAGCACGTTTATTAAGTGAGCACCAGTGGGACCACTGGGGCAGGGGCTCAAGGGGAAGGTGAGTTCCCTGGGGGAACAGTCCAGGGTATGTGCCCAGAAAGGGAACAGTTAAGGGTGAGCAGGTGGGTGAAGCAGTAAATCAGGATAAGCACCGGGGAAGGAAATGTTCAGGGTAGACACCCAGGGAGAACCAGAGTAAGTCTCATCGTGCTCACTTTAAACCACAGTGCCTGGGTATTCATCCTAAACAGTCCCCTGGTCTGCTCACTCCATGCAGAGGAGAAACATGTAAACGCTGTCCCATGAGTCCGTCCTACCGCTCTTCACCGGGCTCACGCTAACTGCACCTCTCTGAGTGCTCTGCCTGAACCGGTCTCCTCTCATGCTCCCCTAAATATTTCCTCCCTGGATACTCACTCTCAAATTCTCCTAACACAAACCCCTGGCTCGTCCCTACATGCTCATCCTACCCTGTTCCCTGGGTGCTCCTGCTGAACAGCTCCCTAAGTGTCCACCCCAAACTGCTCTGCCCTCAATGCTCTTCCCTGGGTGTCCATTGTAAAGCTCTCTTCTCAGGTGCTCCCCTAAATGATTCCACCCTACATTGTTCCTCTCTGGATGCTTACACCTGTCCATTGACTGTTCACTCTACACTGCTCCTCCCTTGGTCCTTGCCCTAAACTGTTCGGTGACGGTTCATGCTAAATTGCTCCAATTGGGAGGGATAGCTCAGTGGTTTGAGCATTGGCCTGCTAAACCCAAGGTTGTGAGTTCAATCCTTGAGGGGGCCACTTAGGGATCTGGGGCAAAATCAGTACTTGGTCCAGGCAGGGGGCTGGACTCAATGACCTTAGCACTGGAATGGGTTACCTAGGGAGGTAGTGGAATCTCCTTCCTTAGAGGTTTTTAAGGTCAGGCTTGACAAAGCCCTGGCTGGGCTGATTTAGTTGGGATTAGGTCCTGCTTTGAGCAGGGGGTTGGACTAGATACCTCCTGAGGTCCCTTCCAACCCTGATATTCTATGATCTCTGGGATTCACTCTAAAAATATTCGTCCAGCGTTCACCCTAACGTGCTGCTCCCCACATGCTCACGCTGAGTCATTCCCTGGGTGTTCTCTCTTAATTGCTCCTCCTTGGGTGTTCACCCTAAACCAAGCCATTGGCGTTCACCATAAACCTTCTTCCCAGGTGTGTGCCCTGAACAGTTCCCGGGCACTCACTCTAAGCCACTCTGCCTAGCAATACGCACCATGAATTGTGCTCAGTGGGTGCCACCCTTCTCAGCGCTCACCCAAAATGTCCCCCAGGTGCTCAGTCTAACCGTTCCTCCTTAGGAGCTCCAGCTAAACCTCGTACTGGGGTAACTAGGAGCAACCTGTGACGCTAGTACCGCTGCTTCCAGCTAGAGCCCTGCGCAGGACTTTTAAAAATCCTGCTCCCGCTAGCATGGCAGCGGGTCCTGTGGGACCTCAGTCCCTCTGCAGGGCTCTACACAAGTCCCACGCAGAGCTCTACCAATAAGGGAAAGAGCCCATTTACTGAGCCCCGGCAGGGAAACCCAGAAACCTTTACAGGCATTCAAAATACAGGAATAAGGAATAGCAAAAGTAACCCAGCCAAAAATAATATTGGGTCAAATCCAACATGCGCAGCCTAACAGGTCTTAAAGCAGACATGTGCCTGGGCAGGGGCTATGCTGGCCATGGGTCCCCCAGAAGTGGTGACGCACACACACACACGTGTCTTTGGGCACAGCTCCTGTAGATGCACACGGAAACGTGTGTCTTTGGGCACCGCTCCTGTAGACACACACGGAAACGTGTGTCTTTGGGCACAGCTCCTGTAGACGCACACGGAAACGTGTGTCTTTGGGCACCGCTCCTGTAGACGCACACGGACACGTGTGTCTTTGGGCACCGCTCCTGTAGATGCACACGGAAACGTGTGTCTTTGGGCACCGCTCCTGTAGACGCACACGGACACGTGTGTCTTTGGGCACCGCTCCTGTAGATGCACACGGAAACGTGTGTCTTTGGGCACCGCTCCTGTAGACGCACACGGACACGTGTGTCTTTGGGCACCGCTCCTGTAGATGCACACGGAAACGTGTGTCTTTGGGCACCGCTCCTGTAGACGCACACGGACACGTGTGTCTTTGGGCACCGCTCCTGTAGATGCACACGGAAACGTGTGTCTTTGGGCACCGCTCCTGTAGACGCACATGGACACGTGTGTCTTTGGGCACCGCTCCTGTAGATGCACACGGAAACGTGTGTCTTTGGGCACCGCTCCTGTAGACGCACACGGACACGTGTGTCTTTGGGCACCGCTCCTGTAGATGCACACGGAAACGTGTGTCTTTGGGCACCGCTCCTGTAGACGCACACGGACACGTGTGTCTTTGGGCACCGCTCCTGTAGA
>QXTE01000419.1:266552-337383 GCA_003942145.1 Platysternon megacephalum
GCTCCTGTAGACGCACACGGAAACGTGTGTCTTTGGGCACCGCTCCTGTAGACGCACACGGACACGTGTGTCTTTGGGCACCGCTCCTGTAGACGCACACGGAAACGTGTGTCTTTGGGCACCGCTCCTGTAGACGCACACGGACACGTGTGTCTTTGGGCACCGCTCCTGTAGACGCA
This sequence comes from Platysternon megacephalum, assembly GCA_003942145.1. Lineage (NCBI taxonomy): Eukaryota > Metazoa > Chordata > Testudines > Platysternidae > Platysternon > Platysternon megacephalum. Next base: position 266,732 of record QXTE01000419.1, read on the forward strand.
CACGGAAACGTGTGTCTTTGGGCACCGCTCCTGTAGACGCACACGGACACGTGTGTCTTTGGGCACCGCTCCTGTAGACGCACACGGAAACGTGTGTCTTTGGGCACCGCTCCTGTAGACGCACACGGACACGTGTGTCTTTGGGCACCGCTCCTGTAGACGCACACGGAAACGTGTGTCTTTGGGCACCGCTCCTGTAGACGCACACGGACACGTGTGTCTTTGGGCACCGCTCCTGTAGACGCACACGGAAACGTGTGTCTTTGGGCACCGCTCCTGTAGACGCACACGGACACGTGTGTCTTTGGGCACCGCTCCTGTAGATGCACACGGAAACGTGTGTCTTTGGGCACCGCTCCTGTAGACGCACACGGACACGTGTGTCTTTGGGCACCGCTCCTGTAGATGCACACGGAAACGTGTGTCTTTGGGCACCGCTCCTGTAGACGCACATGGACACGTGTGTCTTTGGGCACCGCTCCTGTAGACGCACACGGACACGTGTGTCTTTGGGCACAGCTCCTGTAGACGCACACAGAGACATGGCTCTGTCTGTCTCGCTCTCATGCACGCACAAGGGCTTCATGTGTACATGGAAGAGATGGGACTTGCTCTCTGTGGTGCCGCCTTTGAGTTTTTGGTGCTGCTCACTGTGCAGTGAAGTCCTGTTGCCCACAGAGCCACCAGCATGTTTCCATTCATGGTCATAGCTCTGCTGCATGTCTCTCCCCCACATGTGACTTGCATTCGCAGTTTTGCCTCATGTCTCTGACCTGGCCAGCCAGGCAGCCTCTGAAAGGGCCATGAAGGGCAGGGCAGCAAAGCATACGCTTAGCGGCAGAGAGGGAGCAGCACAGCTGCGCCAGGAGCGTGTCTCTCCCTGCCAGGATCAGGCTGTAAATCGTCTTCTCACAGCTTGTCCAGCTGCTCCTTAAAATAGATGCTCCTGGCAGTGCACAGCGTGCAGAGCCCTGTCCTGTGACAGCTGCACAGAGATTCCAGCAGCTTCTGAGCCCAGCACTATCTGCTGGCAGAGCAGGCCCTGGCCATCAGCTGCTGTCTGGGCAGGAAGCAGCAGCACAGGGCTGCGCCTGCAAAGGCTTCTGAGCAAATCTGGAGGGAGCTAGCGCAGGGCAGCAGCACCCCAATGCACTAGGCTCAGGGCAGGTACCCCGAGGCGGGGCAAGAGGATGCTTGCAGTGTCCGTTTCCCCCCCCCCCCCCCCCCCCCCCCCCCCCCCCCCCCCCTCCCCCCCCCCCCCCCCCCAGCACTCCGGGGTAAAAGTCAGGGGTAAGTGGCCGTCAGTGAGACGGACTGAGTGTGAATAAACACACTGCGCTGCACACAGGCCCACTGAGTGGCCAACGCAATCCCAGTGGCACACGCTTGTCAGGAGGGAACAGTGTTTGCAGTGGAGCTCCCCACAGGCCCCTGGTTCGCTCAGACCTCTGACATCACCATCCCGTGAGTGCTGCAGCCTCTGCTGGAGTCCTGCCCACGTCTCCTCCCCGGCTGGCTCCCTCACCCCGCAGGCTCTCCCACGTGTCTCTCTCTTCCCCGCACAGATAAGGACGAGTGGCAGTTGGCGTTCCCAGACTGTGGTGGGCAGATGCAGTCTCCCATCAATATCGACACCAATTCCACAATCTTCAGCCGTGAGCTGCAGCCGGTTGTGCTGGCGGGTTACAACCTGGACCCCAGTGAGCCGCTCAGCCTAATGAACAACGGACACACAGGTCAGTGCCGGGGGCTGAGCTGTGTGTGCTGGGCTCACAGGGCGTGGCGCTCGCTTCACAGGATGCGCAGACGAGACGGGATATTTTGAGACATTTCTCATAGATTAGTCCCGGCCTCTCCCAGCAGGGGGCGCTGTGGGGAGTGGGGCAGGAGCACTCGCTGGGGGGCTCCCAGCTGCTCCAGCCTCTGCCAGCAGGGGGTGCTCTAAGGCGTGGGGCAGGGCACTGGCTGTGGGGGGAACTCCCGGCTACTCCAGGCCCAGCCTCTCCCAGCAGGGGGCGCTGTGGGGAGTGGGGCAGGAGCACTCGCTGTGGGGCTCCCAGCTACTCCAGCCTCTGCCAGCAGGGGGTGCTCTAAGGAGTGGGGCAGGGCACTGGCTGTGGGGGGAACTCCCGGCTACTCCAGCCCCAGCCTCTCCCAGCAGGGGGCGCTGTGGGGAGTGGGGCAGGAGTGCTGGCTGCCGGGGGAGCTTAGGGTTGCCAGGTGCCGGTTGTCGACCGGCACGCCCAGTCGAAAAGGGACCTTGGTGGCTCCGGTCAGCACCACTGACTGGGCCGTTAAAGGTCCGGTCGGCGGTGCGGCTGGGCTAAGGCAGGCTAGTCCCTTCCTGTCCTGGCACCGCGCTGGGCCCCGGAAGCGGCCAGCAGGTTCGGCTTCTAGGCGGGGGGGGCCATGGGGCTCCGCGTGCTGCCCCCGCCCCGAGCACCGGCTCCGCACCCCCATTGGCTGGGAACCACGGCCAATGGGAGCTGGGGGAGCGGTGCCTGCGGGCGAGAGCAGCACGTGGAGCCTCCTGGGCCCCTCCCCCTGCCTAGGAGCTGGACCTGCTGGCCGCTTCTGGGGCGCAGCACGGTGCCAGGACAGGCAGGGAGCCTGCTGACCCCCAGAAGCCATGGGAGGTAAGCCCTGGGTCCCAGCCATGAGCCCCAACCCCCAGCCCTGAGCCCCCCCAAACCCAGAGCCCCCTCCTGCACCCCAAACCTCTCATCCCCGGCCCCATCCTGGAGCCCACACCCCAAGCGAGAGCCCCTCACCCCCTCCTGCACCCCAACTCCCTGCCCCAGCCCAGCGCCCCCTCCTGCCCCCTGAACCCCCAATTTCTGGCCCCACCCTGGAGCCCGCACCCCTAGTTAGAGCCCCCACTCCCTCCTGCACCCCAACCCCCTGCCCCAGCCCAGAGCCCCCTCCTGCACCCCAAAACTCTCATCCCCGGCCCCGCCCCAGAGCCCACACCCCAAGCGAGAGCCCCTCACCCCCTCCTGCACCCCAACTCCCTGCCCCGCCCAGAGCCCCCTCCTGCACCCCAAAACTCTCATCCCCGGCCCCGCCCCAGAGCCCACACCCCAAGCGAGAGCCCCTCACCCCCTCCTGCACCCCAACTCCCTGCCCCAGCCCAGAGCCCCCTCCTGCACCCTGAACCCCTAATTTCTGGCCCCACCCTGGAGCCTGCACCCCTAGTTAGAGCCCTCACTCCCTCCTGCACCCCAACCCCCTGCCCCAGCCCAGTGAAAGTGAGTGAGGGTGCGGGAGAGCGAGCCATCGAGGGAGGGGGAATGTAGTGAGTGGGGGGGCAGGGCCTCGGGGAAGGGGCGGGGCTAGGGTGTTCAGTTTTGTGCGATTAGAAGGGGGGCCAACCTCAGCCTGAGAAGGAGCCAGAATTTACCAATGTACATTTCCAAAGAGCCACAGTAATACGTCAGCAGCCCCCCATCCGCTCCCCCCACCCCGCTCCCAGATCCTCCCACTCACCAGCAGCCCCGCCAATCAGCACCTTCCCCTCCCTCCCCGCACCTCTCAATCAGCTGTTTCGTGGGTGCAGAAGGCTGGGGGGGGGTCGGAGGGAGGAGCGAGGGCACGGCAGGCTCAGGGGAACGGGTGGAGTGGGGGGCAGGGCCTGTGGCAGAGCCAGGGGTTGAGCAGTGACCCCCCCCGGCACATTGGAAAGTTGGCGCCTGTAGCTCCAGCCCCGGAGTTGGTGCCTAGACAAGGAGCCGCATATTAACCTCTGAAGAGCCGCATGCGACTCCGGAGCCCCAGGTTGGCCACCCCGGATTGGAAAGTTGCAACCCTAGGGGAGCTTCCAGCTACTCCAGTCCCAGCCTCTCCCAGCAGAGGGCGCTGTGGGGAGCAGTGGGGCAGGAGCGCTGGCTGTGGGGGGAGCTCCTGGCCACTCCAGCCTGGTCTCTCCCAGCAGAGGGGACGCTGTGGGGAGCAGGGGGGCAGGAGCGCTGGCTGTGGGGGGAGCTTCCAGCTACTCCAGTCCCAGCCTCTCCCAGCAGAGGGGACGCTGTGGGGAGCAGGGGGGCAGGAGTGGGTTTACAGTTCCAGTCCCAGGGTGCCAGGTCTGGGTAAGCTCTGGGCTCACTGTTCTGCCCCTCCCAGTGAAGGTTCCCTGACTGTCCTAGAGTTTCATAGATTCCTGGATTCCAAGGCCAGAAGGGACAATCAGATCCCTAGTCTGACCTGCTCTGTGGCACACGCCCTTGAATCCCACCACAGTCCCCTGCACTGAGCCCCAGAACTTGTGTTTGGCTAAAGCAGCTTCCAGAAAGGCAGCCAGGCTTGAAGACGTCAAAGAGACGGGGAGTCCAGCACTGTCTCTGGCAGTGTGTGCCAGGTGTTAATCACGTTAAAAAAAATCTTCCAAATTGGTGCCTAATTTCTAATTTGAATTCATGTGTTTTCAGCTCCCAGCCATCGGTTCTTGTTCTGCCTGCTAGAGTAAAGAGCCCTTAGAACCTGTTATTTTCTTTCCAGGAAGGTACTTAGGGCTAAGGTACTTAGGTAAATAAGGGTTTGTGTACATGGGGACATGCAGGAAAATTAATCTGAATTAGCCAAAGGTATGAATTTAAAGTGGATTAGTTAAACTGCCTTGAACTCCTGTGTCGATGCTCTTATTCAGAATTAGCGTGGCCTTTTTTCAGTTTTGTTTAGTTCACTTTAATTCTGATTGAGTGTCCACACAGGGGTTTAACTAATCTATTTTAAACGTTAGTTTCCTGAGTGTTCCTGTGATGTAGACAAACCCTACACCATAATCAAGTCACCTCTCAATCTCCTTTTTGATTAAACAGATGGAGGTCTCTCACTAGGAGACATTTTCTGTAGCACTCAACTCACAGATCTTTTCTTCACCCTCTCTAATTTTTAAATGTGGACCCCAGAACTGGATGCAAGTTCCAGTATCAGTCTCACCAATGTCGTATACAGGGATAAAGGCACCTCCCTGCTCCTTTGCTAATCCCCTATTTATACCTTCAAGGAGCTCATTAGCCCCTTGTGCCAGTGTTGCACTGGGAGCTCCTGTTGAGTTGCTGGTGCACTTTAACTCCTAAATCCTTTTCAGAGTCGCTGCTTCCCAGGACGTATAGCCTGGACCTTGTTCTTAGATGTATAACTTGGCATTTGGCTGCATTAAAGCACATTTTGTTTGAATGGGCCCAGCTTACCAAGTGATCCAGATTGGTCTGTGTGGCTGCCCCATTCTCAACCTTATCGCTCTGCCGATCTTTGTGCCATCAGCAGTGACTTACTGCCAGAGCCAGTAGCGGCGCCAGCTTTGCCGGCGCCCTAGGCGGCGGCAGGTCCCGCCCCCGAAATCCCGCCCCCAACAGCGGCGGCGGAAGGCCCCGCCCCCAAATTTCTACGGGCGGCGGGGGCGCAGGCGCCCCCAAAATAGCAGTGCCCTAGGCGACCGCCTAGGTCGCCTAATGGGAGCGCCGGCCCTGGCCAGAGCGTTAGTGAAATGGTTGAATAGTGTCAGGCCTTGAACTGATCCCTGCAGAACCTCACTATAGACTCCCCTGATCAGTGAGGATTCCCCATTGGCAGCTGTTTTTTGAGAGCTGTTGGTTAGCCGGGGCATAACCCACTTAACGTGCTCTATTGCTACTCTATAGTGCTACGTGTTGTACTGTACTGTGTCTCAGTACGTTACATCTCTACTGTTCCCGCTATCAACCAAACTCCTAATTGCATCAGAGAATGAAATCAGTTTGTTTGATAAGATCTGTTTTCCATTAAACCTCATTGACTATTTTCCATAACACACATCTCCGCCTGGTGCCAGCGCCATGGATCAGAGCCCACCTCTGACTTCTCTACCCCTTCACTCCCTCACTCCTGCAGTTGTCCTTCGGCTGCCTGGCTCTCTGACTATTGCCAGCGGCTACCCACAGGAGTACAGAGCTATGCAGCTGCACCTGCACTGGGGCTCCCCGGAAGGGCCTGGCTCAGAACACACTGTGGACGGACGCCGCTATGATGGGGAGGTAAAGATCCGTCGTGGGCCTTCCCCTCTTGCCTGCTGCTCCCCGGGTGTGCCTCAGTTATTGGCGGTGATCACGTCAGTCCCACCTTCTCCAGCTGTCTGCACAGGGTGAAGGGCTAGTGCCCTGAGTCACCGGCTGCCCTTTGTCCACACGGCAGCTCCATTGGCGGGGAGGTTGCCACCCCTTTGCCCTCAGTGGAGTGCTCTGACCAGTCTCTGCTCTTGGCTCAGACCCTCTGAGGGCACAGCTCAAGTGCCCAGTGCTCAGGAACCCAGAGGGAGGAATCATGCGCCTAGGGCTGAGCAACTGAAATAAAAGCAGAGTTTATGACACAGCCTGAAACATGGAAGTAGAGGGGAAGTGAGGCAAAACTCCCCCATGGAAGGGACATTGTGCCAGCAGGGTGGGGGTGGGGAGGGAATGGCCTGGAGCCAGGCACCCGGTGCACAGCACGGGGACGGACCCACACGGGGAGCACACACTCTGTGTACAGGATAAACAATCCATGCTGCTCTGCAGCTAGACTGCCCTGGCGCTAACCAGGTGCTAGGGGCACAGGGAGCCCACCTCCACCTAAGTCCAGGGCCCATCACAGGCCCCTTTAAAATTGCCCTAGGATGTGCCCAGGGGGGCACAAGCTACCCCAGGGGACCTAGGCCCTAAGGAGGGGGCAACGCAGAGCTCCCCAGTGCAGGCTGCCCTGTGCTGGAGGATGATTCATCTTTTCCCCAGCACTCTGGCCTGCTCCCTGGCATGTGAGGGCCGTGATATTCTCTGGGCCTGGGAGGGGGGACAGCTCGCTGTGCCCTCGTCTTTGGCACCAGCCCAGAGCTGTGTGGTCAGAGAGCTCCTGGGACTGTTGTCTCATACACAGAGGTGTTTGCTGCCTGGGACTGGTTCTACCCACCCTCCCCGTGTTGCTGTTCACACGGAGCCGCCAGGGCCCAGTGCATCAGGGAGGACAGGAGTTGGAGCTGGCTGCCAGCATGCTGCTGCCCCAGCTAGAGGCAGGGCCGGCTCCAGGCACCAGCTGACCAAGCAGGTGCTTGGGGCGGCCACTCGGNGGGCACCAGGGAGATGACCTTCAGCCCTGACCCATGTGCAGAAAACAGGGGGAGGCTGGTAGCAGGGCTCTTGGGGCAGCAGGGGCTGGCAGCAGCAGCACGCTCAGGTCACCATAAAATGGTTTGGGGAGCTTGCCTGGTGCCGAGTGGGGGGCTCTGGCCACGTGACCAAGCCCCAGGCACTGCTAATGGAGTGGTCCTAGTGCTGGGGCTGGCCAGACCTGGTGGGGTCACACTGGGACCGATGTAGGTCTGGGTGCTCCAGCACTCACCCATGGCACAATGGAGCCTCAGGAGGTTCTGTGCTTTGATTCCAGATCCACATGGTTTATTACAACCCCAGCTATGACAGCGTCAAAGTGGCAATGAGGCAACCCGGTGGCCTAGCAGTGCTGGCAGCTTTCCTGCAGGTGATGCCAATGGGGGCAGTCACTGGGAAGGTGGGGTGGGGGCAGTGCCAGGCAGGGATGCTCTGATCACTGGGCTGGGCGTGGCAGGGTAGGCGAGGACTGAGAGGGCATAGGCAGTTCTGGGGTGGAGGAGAATAGGGGCAGTGGAGGGCAGGGGCTGTCCGGGAGGGAGGAATGCCCTGACAACTGGGCCATGCCAGCACGGAGACGGGACATGCCTCGATTGCCGGGCCATGCTTGGTGGGAGGCAGAAAGTGCTCTGTGCACTGGTCCAGGTGAGGTTAGGGGATGCCCTAATCGCGGGTCAGTGGCAGGGTTCATGCTTTGATCCTGGTCAGGGGGTGCAAGGGCCATGCTGGGGGATGCCCTGACCCCAGCCAGGTCAGTCAGGGAGGTCACGGGTCACTCCTCTGCCTGTGAGAGTGATATTAGTCCCATGTTCAGAGCGACCCTCCCTGCTGTGACCCAGCTGCCGGGGCTGAATAGGCAGGAGACTTGCCCTTCCTGGCGCCTGTGCTCTCACACCTGCTGAGTCTCTGTTACAGGTTGGGCCAGAGGACAACGTGCACTATCAGCCTCTGCTTGAGCAGCTGCGCGAGGTCCAAGAGGAAGGTAAAGCCCTTGCATGCCTAATGCCCACCATGGGGACAGCCCAGGGCAGCAGTGAGCTGCCTGCTGCATGGAGAGGCCTGTGCATGCCAGACAGACAGAGACAGGCAGCTCCTGTGAGACAGACAGGCAATGAGTGGCCAGCTCAGCAAAGGCCTTTCGGGGATTCCTGCTCAGCATTTGCATGCCTGTCTCATCCCTCGGGATTCCCCGGACTCCCACTCTGCACCTTTCCCAATGACATGGCTTCCCTAGCGCCTTAGGCTCGTCCATCCAGGGCTTGTACAGACTGGCTGTGCCTGGCCAGGGCATTGTGCTTCTGCAGTGAAACCAGGGGTCAGTTCCCATGCGGCTGTGCAGTGACAGCTCACCGTCGCTGGGTGTTGGCTCCTGGGGATGTGCTGACCAGGATCCTGCTGTCCAGATTCAGATCCCCAGGGGCCTGTGCAGCTCTCAATTGTTGCTGTGCTCTAGTCCATGGAGCTGTGCTGCTCTAGATTGTGCTCTCTCTCTGTTCTAGAGCACAGGCAGTATTTTTTCCTTCCAGGCAAGGAAACGACTGTGGCTGGATTAAATATTGAAGGGTTGCTGCCCGCCAACCGAGGCCGCTATTACCGCTACAGCGGCTCTCTGACCACCCCTCCCTGCTACCAGACGGTGAACTGGACTGTCTTCAACCAGACGGTGCTGCTGTCCAAGGACCAGGTCCGTCCGGGGGGTGAGGGCCTCCTTTTCTCCTCTTGGGGGTGGGTGGCTCTGTCACGCTAGGAGCTGCGTGCCAGCACCAGCAATGGGCGGGGGCGGCCCGTAGGCCACCGGAGACTTCCTGAAGCCAGCCCCCCTCGCACCAGGGCACTGAGGATGGCTGAGTTCAAGAGGCTCCCAGGGGCGGCTTAGTGACTCCGTTCAACCCTCCCTCTCCAGATCTCGCTGCTGGAGACCACGCTGCAGGGAGACGATGACAAGGATCTGCAGAACAACTTCCGGCTAACCCAGAGCCTGCACGGACGGAAAGTCCTGGCGAGTTTCCAGACATCCCTCAGCGCGAGGCGGGTCCCGCTACCTGGTAAGGAGCTGTGGGATGGGGCTGGGCGGTTCTCTCCTGCATGCCACCCTGACACAGACAAGCCTGGCAGAGCAGAGCAGAACCAGGATGCTGGTGTCCCAGGAAGGAATAGCTCATGTAAGCCAGTGCCAGCGAGCGATGGGGCCACAACAATGCAATGGGCCTCTCTGCTAACTTGACCTGCAGGGGCTCTGTGGGGAGAGGCAGCTTGGTCTCCAGGACCTGCTCTGTCCTGGCCTCACAGCTGACATGCCAGCAGGGCACAAAAGGAATGTGTCTGAACAAATAGTCACAGCAAGTTGTTTGCAGTTTTTGCCAGCTCCCTTCGGGACCCAGGCGTTTGGGTGCTTCTCTGCATGTCCCCAGCCCTGTTAGCCAAAGCCAGGTTGGAGCTGCAGGAGAGCAGGGCTCTTTGAAACCCCAGAACACACCCTCCAGGGGTATTTTGTGGCTCCCACTTCTGGGCCTGGCTATGCCCAGCAGTGCAGGAGCATACCCTCCTCCCCACCTCGGAAAGGGCTTGGTCAGTTCAGCTTCTTTGAACCCTTCCCTGGAACACCCCAGCTCCAGCTCAGGTGCTTGTTGATCTTCCTGACCCATCAGTGGTCTAGGAAAGCCGCAGTCTCGCTGCCCCACTCCTGGAGCATTCAATTACTGAGGCTGGGCCAAGCAGGTGGGCCAAGCCCCGGCATGTCTCTGTGTCTCACCCACAGACAAAGCCACCCTGTGCATGATACAGCAGGTGTGTACCAGGCGATAACAGAACCATTAACGGCCTGTGATACCGCATTGGGTCAATATTTGCCTGGTGGAGCCCCATAGTGTGTCACACAGTCCTAGTGTTTTGGGCCCAGTTTCAGTTACTGCCTTGTAGAGCAGATGATTGACCCACCACCAACCACATGTGCTGGTGGATGTGCCGGAGCCCTGGCACAGGGAGGGTGGCAGAGGCCTTGGAAATCGCAGTCACTCAGATTGCCCTTACAGCACATGTCGTGCAGGTGAGGGTGGGTTTCAAGGAGAGACAGTGCAGGTGCCCTAGAAAGAGGGGTCACACGCTGTGGGCTCAGCAAGCCCTGGGGATGTCAATCCTGCTGCTGCCCAGCATGAAGGAGGAACCAGACTCGCTGGAGAAGAACGTCCCTGACTCTGCCCCACAGGCGCCTTGATGGGGCCTGTTGGGAGCAATAAGGTCCCATCTGTATCTGCACAGACGTAACACGGCTCCCTGAAGCAGTGAGGAGGGGAAGGTCTGGGTGCCCCACCTCCACAGGGGATATGATCCCCTCTGTCACGTGGGGCAGCATGAAACCACCAGTGGGCTCTGGCCAGTCCTGCTGCCCCAAACCAGGCCGAGCTGAGCCCATCTGTAACCCCTTAGCTGGAGTTGCTCTCCCAGTGCCTCCCACTCAGCAGCCTGGGTGCCCCAGGGAGACAGTGTGATTGTGCCAGGACAGCAGGAGGGGGCGGGGTGACACACTAACCAGCTCTTCCTCTGACGCCCCAAATGTTACCGGTTAAAACAGGCTCTGGAGGCTGGGACTCGCAGCCTCACAAGGAGAGGGGCAGAGGAGGGGCTGGGAAGGGGCTGGCACTATGATGGGCCACAGTGCCTCCTTGGCTGCAGTGACCATGGTCTGGACAGAGCCGCTGGCTTGTGGGAACGGGAATGGGCCGCAGGCACTGTGGAGCCAGACTCCCTGTGCCGCCGAGAGCATGGCCAGGCCTCTATGGCTCCCAGAAGTTAAAGGGCCCTGGAGGTGGGGGAGGGAGGTGGCTAGGCCCAGCTAATGCCTCTCTGTTGTCTTTGGGGCAGGTGGCGCAGCTCAGAGGGACAGATTCCCTCTAGCAAGTTCCTGGCCCACTGGCTGCTGGGTGGAGAGGTCCCCAGGCCCTCCCAGAGCAGCGCCCTCTGGCTCCAGCCTGGCCCTGGGCATCTCTGTCAGGCTGTAGCAGGGTGTGGAACTTGGCTCGGGATTGTGAATGGGGGAAGCAGGTGCCACTTGCTGCAGGGTTCGGCCCAGGTCCCCGATCTGAGCCAGACCCCTGTCTCTGCCACCCAGGTGCTGTGGGCAGTGCCTAGGGCAGGGGTGGGAAAATTATGTCCCGGGGGCTACATCCAGCCCTTCAGACGTTATAATACGGCCCTCGAGCTCCTGCCAGGGAGCGGGGTCGGGGGCTTGTTCCACACAGCTCCCGGAAGCAGCGGCACGTTCCCCCCCCCCCCGGCTCCTACGTGTAGGGACAGCCAGGGGCCTCCGCACGCTGCCCCCGCCCCAAGCGCCACCTCCGCAGCTCCCATTGGCCAGCAAACGGGGCCAATGGAAGCTGCAGGGATGGCGCCTGCAGACAGGGCAGTGCGCAGAGTCGTCTGGCCGCGCCTCCGCGTAGGAGCCGGAGCGGGAACATGCGGCTGCTTCCAAGAGCTGCTTGAGGTAAGCGCCACCCAGAGCCTGCACCCCTGACCTCCTCCCACACCCCAACCCCCTGCCCCAGCCCGGAGCCCCCTCCCGCACCCTGAACTCCTCATTTCTGGCCCCACCTCAGAGCCCGCACCCCCAGCTGGAGCCCTCACACCCTCTCGCATCCCAACCCCCAATTTCGTGAGCATTCATGGCCCACCATACAATTTCCATACCCAGATGTGGCCCTTGGGCCAAAAAGATTGCCCACCCCGGCCTAGGGGCACGCAGTCCCAAAGGAGGCAGCGTCCCCGGCAGGGAATCAGGCAAAGCCGAGCCTAACAGAGGCTTGTGCTGAGCACATGGGGCACAGCAGTCAGAGCGCTGACTTTACCTGCCTGGCCCCCAATGCAGGGTCCTGCCCCATTAGTCAGGGCTTCGGGCTGGGGCGAGCATTCTGGTAAGAGCCCAACGCTGCCTGCAGGGTGGTCCCAGGGTCATGGGCACAGGATTCTGAGTGTCCTTGCTGCAGGCGGTTGAATTCAGTGAGTCTCTGGGCTGCTTACGGGATGAGGGGGAGGGGGAGATTGTGAGGGTTGCTGGGACATTTTGGGATGCGGGTGTGGGGCCAGGTTTGGGCTGTTCCTGGCTTCGGTGCAGGCATTCCAGGGGAGTTGCTGGGTATACCTGGGCTTGGGGGGTGGTCACAGGGGGTACTGGGAGGCCCTTGGACCTTGTGTGTTTGAGTCCCTGAATCTCACCACAGACGGCGGAGTTCCCCCCGTGACGCCCGCTCCTGACGGCGCCACAGAGAGAAGCACGGCCGAAGCTCCCGGAGCAGGTACCGCTCTCCTCCTGGTGGCTTTTGTTATCCCCTTGGGGGCCTGGATCTGGCTCCCCCCTGTCTGTCCTGCCCATCTCCCTGCAGCCAGCACAGCTTGGAGGCTTGGGGGGGCTCTACCTTGTCTGGGCAGAGTCAGAGCCTCTGCTGGGGCTCGGGCCAAGAGGCTTCTGGGCTCTGAGGGGCAGCATGGCCTGACTCTGCTCGTTGCTGGGTGCAGCTGTGGATCTGTGCAGGTTGGGTGCTCCTGAGGGGCAGGGGGCTCAGGGCTGTCTCAGTGGCTGGCTGTGGGGGATGGATGGCTCTGCTCCTGGGGGGGGGGTGGTGCTCGCTGGAGGGTGGAGCTTGGGGTGGTCTCAGTGGGTGGCTGTGGGGGACGGGCTCTGCTATACTAGGTATTCCCAGGGGTCTCTTTGGAGGGCAGGGGGATGGGAGTGTCAGTAGCCAGTTTGTTCCCCTGTATCTCAGACTCTTGCTGGCTGGGGTGTTTTGTTTCTTTTAAACGCCGTATGGGGCGGGGGGGATAGGCCATGAAAGGCCTTGAAAGGGACGCAAGGAGGCAAATGTTGGATGTGCTAGAGCAGTGGTTCTCAACCAGGGGTCTGGGGTCCCCTGGGGGGCCAATAGGTTTTGGGGGGGCCACCAAGCAGGGCCAGCATTAGACTGACTGGGGCCCAGGGCAGAAAGCCGAAGCCCCACTGCATGGGGCTGAAGCCCACGGCCCTGAGCTCCGCCACTCGGGGCTGAAGCTGAAGCCTCAGCAATGTAGCTTTGCAGGGGCCCCTGTGGCATGGGGCCCCAAGCAATTGCCCGGCTTGCTATCCCCTAACGCCTCCCTGGCTTTTATATGCAGAAAACCAGTTGTTGTGGCACAGGGGGGCCATGGAGTTTTTATAGCGTGTGGGGGGGGGGGGGGGGCAGAAACAAAAAGGTTGAGAACCTCTGGGCTAGAGAAGAGGGCGGCAGTGGGGGGATCTGTGGTCAGAGCGACAGGCTAGGAAACTAGCTTTGCAACAGCATTCCCGATGAGTATGAGACGTCAGGGTGACACGTGGCAAGACTGGCGCAGTAATTGAGACATGAGCTGATGTGGTTTAGCTTGTGGATGGATAAGAAAGGTCGTATCTTAGTGATGTTATGCAAAAAAAGCTGCAAGACTTACACTCAGTCTGGATGTGAGGAACTAGACAGCGGTCCGAGTCAATGATGACACCCCGGTGACAGGCCTGAGGGACAGGCAGGGTTGTCCACTGTGGTCAGGAAAGGAGGTAGCGGACTTGTGTGTTGGGGGGAGATTAAGAGCTCTGGTTTAGCCATGTTGCACTTGAGCTGATGGTGAGACAGCCAGGCGGCGATGTCAGCGAGACAGGCTGAGATGTTAGTGTGTACAGAAGGAGACTGGTCTGTGAATCACCATCACAGAGCTGGTATTGTGTTTGCAGATGAAATTACTCAGAACTAGGTGTAGCGGGAGAAGAGGAGCCCAAGGCCAGAGCCCTGAGGAACCCCCAGACAGCTGAAGTGGGACTGAGGAGGAAGTTCAGAAGGACTCGCTGTAGGAGCAGTTGGAGAGGTGGGAGGAGACTCAGGAGAGGGCAGAGTCACAGAAGCCCAGGCAGGACAAGACTTCAAGAAGAGCATGGGTGACTGCGTGGCAGGCAGCTGACAGGTCAAGGTGGATGGGTCTGAGCGTCAGCTAAGAGGTCATTACAGACTTGGGTGAGTGTGAAGTGCAAGGAACAAGAGCCAGAGTGGAGCAGGACTCCAACCAGCGAGCGTAAACCTTGTGTTCGGTGGCCTTAGAACTGAAAGGGAACTGGGCTCATTTGTTACGATGGGAGAGACTAAAGCATGCTTGCCGGCCGTGGGAAGGCGTTGTCACAGAGGGGCACGCGCCAGAGACCAGTGAGAGATTACGGAGAAGGGTAAAAGGGGGAATGAGTGTGGCCCAAGGGAGCAGATGGTCCTGGGGCTTGAGGAGGCAAGCAGATGAGAAATTTCTGCCTCTGTTCTCAGGGAGAAGGCGGCGAGAGCTGTAGGAGGCGAAGGGAAGGCAAGCCGAGAGGGGGAAGGTCACGTTAGTTTGTCAATCTGCTCTTGGAAGGAATTGCTGTGCCCCTTTGGGGAGAGAGCAGTGGAGGCAGGAGGAGGGGAGGGTTTGAGGAGTGACTCAAACGTGGCAAAGAGCGCTGGGACTGTGGGGGTGCGACTCAGGTAAGGTGGAGACGTAGCATTGTTTAGCAAGGCTGCTGGCAGCGCTGAAAGAGGCATGAACAGATTTGTCATGGCCTGCCTCGCTGGGATGCTCAGGTATTTCTGGATTTCCAGGGCTCCATGATGGAGTTTTAGGCTATTCCTTGATTCAGTGAGGTTGTGGGTGGCCCTTGGCTGGAAACCCCCCCCGGTTTGTGCATGTTTCAGTCCCCTGTAATCTCACCCCAGATGGCAGCGATGCCCCTGTGACTCCTGCCCCTGAAGATGCTGCAGGGGGAAGCACCGACAAAGCACCTGAAGAAGGTACCGCTCCCCTTGGTGGCTGGAACTGGTTTTCCCATCTGTGTGCATCCCACCTGCCTGCAGCCAGCACAGCTGCTCGGAAGGGCTCTCCTTGGGCCAGTCGGAGTCAGGGCCTCTGCTGGGGTTCCGGGCTTGATGGGCTTTGGTGCTGGGATTGTCTCTTGTGGGGGTTTGGCTTGAGGACTGTCCTAGCCTGAGCTCTGGTGGTGGCTGGGGGGTGATGGGCTGTGTGTGGAGGTCTCTCCAGTGCTAGAGGGGGGGATGGGACGGTTTCTCTGGAGTGGGAGGGGCTCTAGGTACATGGGCACTCGAATAATAAACAACATTCGCACTTTGTCCATGAGGCACTTTCAGGCTGTTTGGGCTTTCTGGGCCCTGGGCACTTCCCCTGTGCACACCCTGAGTTGTTGCCATGGCGCTCCAGTGCCCGGTGCCACACACTTGAATGCCTGGTCTTGGCCTTCAAGGCCCTTTATCACTTGAAGGACTCACTGATTATGGCAGATGTTCACTGGCACCGGAGTGCCCAGCGTGATGATAACAAAACCTGATCCTTGCCTGCCAGGGGTGCTATTACCTCTGCATATGGCATCGCTGAACAGTGTGTCCTGCTCTGGAGGCCACACTTCAAAGGGGATGTTGAAAAATAGGAAAAGGTTCAGGGAAGAGTTGTGAGTGTTCAAGAGCTGGAAAATCTGCTTTGGAGAGAGACCAAATAAACTCAGCCAAAGGAAGGCTAAGAGGTGACTGATCACATTGTACAATTACCTAGACACCAGGGAACAAAGGGCTCTTAATTCTACCAGACAAAGGCAGAACGAGCTCCAATGGCTATCAGCTGCAGCTAGACAAATCCAGACTAGAAATAAGGCACAAATATTTAGCAGTGAGAGTGATTGTGCCAGTATTTAATGGTGTGTGACTGTTTGAAAAGGTTAAACAGAATGACCTGGGTAATTACAGGTTTATCAGGCTGACGTTGTTCCTGGGCAAAACAAAGGGGCAGCTGATATGGGACTCGATTAATAAAGATTAAAGGGGGGGTGTAATATAATTAATGCCAATCAAAATGGGTTTATGGAAAATAGATCTTGTCAAATAAACATGCTATTTTTTGATGAGATTACAGCAAAGGTAAATACTGATGATGCACTAGCCAGACTTCTGTATGGGATTTGACTTGGTACCACAGGACATTTTGATTAAGAAACTAGAATGATATATAATTAATATGGCTCACAGCTGGATTAAAAACTGGTTAACTTATAGATCTCAAAATGTAATTGGGAATCATCAAACAGGTGGGTTTTCAGTGGGGTCCTACAGTCATCAGTTCCTGGCCTTATGTTATTTAACATTTTTATCAATTATCTAGAAGAAAATGTAAAATCATCACTGATAAAGTTTGACACAAAAATTGGTGGGGCAGTGGTAAATAATGGGCACAGGTCAGACACAGGGATTGGGATCGCTTGGAACCTGGGCGCAAGCAAACAATATGTGTTTTAATATAGCCAATGAAAACTTGTATGTCTAGGATAAGTTTATGGAGGGGATGGTATGATGGGCTAGCCTAATTTTGGCAATTAATTGATCTTTGATTATTGGCAGGTAAATATACCCAATGGTCTGTGATGGGATGTTAGATGAGGTGGGATCTGAGTTACTACAGAGAGTTCTTTCCTGGGTGCTGGCTGGTGAGTCTTGCCCACGTGCTCAGGGTTTAACTGATCGCCATATTTGGGGTCGGGAAGGAATTTTCCTCCAAGGCAGATTGGCAGAGGCCCTGGAGGTTTTTCGCCTTCCTCTGCAGCATGGGGCATGGGTCACTTGCTGGAGGCTTCTCTGCACCTTGAGGTCTTTAAACCACGATTTGAGGACTTCAATAACTCGGGCATAGGTTAGGGGTTTGTTACGGGAGTGGGTGGGTGAGATTCTGTGGCCTGCGTTGTGCAGGAGGTCAGACTAGATGATCATAATGGTCCCTTCTGACCTTAACGTCTATGAAACAAATGCAGGATCAAAGGCTGCAGCCTGCACGTACTGGACAGGGGACTCAGTCCTGGGAAGAAGCGACTCTGGAAAAGCCTTGGGGGTGGCTGTGGTGGAGAATCAGCTGAACATGAATGGCCAGTGCAATACTGTGGCCCAAAAGAGAGAATGTGACCCTGGGAGGCATAACCAGGGGAATCTTGAGTAGGGGCAGAGAGTTTATTTTATCTCTGTATTTGGCACTGATGCAGCCGCTGCTGGAATAGTGTGTCCAGTGCTGGTGCCCACAGTTGAAGGATGGATGAAAATTGGAGAGGGTTGAGAGGAACAGGAGAATGATTAAACAATGGGAAAACCTGCCCTATAGTGATAAACTCAAGGAGCTCAGTCATTTTTAGCTTAACAAAGATGAAGTTAAAGGGTGACTTGATCACAGTCCATCAGTACCGGCAGAGGGAACAGAAAATTGCTGATAGATGGCCAGTCTAGCAGACAAAGGTATAACAAGATCTAGAGGGTGGATGTTGAAGCTGGGCAGGCACTGGGGTGGGGATTTCCATGAGGGCCGGGCACAGGCATTTCTGAGAGGCCCCTGAATTGTGGGTTGTTTGAAGTCCCTGTAATCTCACCACATGTGGTGGGACTCCCCCCATGACTCCTGCCCCCAAAGACACTGCAGGGGCAAGCACCAGCGATGCTCCTGAAGACGGTACCACGCTCCTGCTGACTCGTTAGCCCCGGGGGTTGACACTGACACTCCCATGTCTGTCCTTTCCATCTCCCTGCAGCCAGCACAGCTGCTGGGGAGGGCACCGCACATGCTAGGCATATTTGGGAGCACAGCTGGAGATCTGGGCTTCTCTCTTTGTCGCGCCTGGCTCAGGGGAACCAGCATTTCCCAAGCTGTGTTGCTGGCTGGGTTTTGGCACAGTTCCTTTATGGATTTCCATAGTCCTGTGTGGGCAGCGGGGGTCTCTGGGGAAGCGAGGAAGGGGGCCCTGGCGGAGGCTAGATTGGTGATGGTCATGGCCAAAGGACTGTCATACCCCCCTGGGTGTGTGTGTGAGGGTCTCCCAGTGCCATTGTGTGTGTGACGGAGGCCTTGCTTGGGCGTGAGACGCTCCTGGTTGGGCTCTGGGTTTCCCTGCATTGGAAAGTGGTGGGGTGCGTGTCACACAACATCTGAGTACGAGGAAGAAATGGAGCAGAGGCCAAGCCCCAGGGAGCAGCTGAGCCATGCTGAAGGACCGATTAGCTGGGCTTAAAGCAGCTGCATGGCGGGGGCTGGTTGTGTGCAGAGGGGGAGAATGTCCCTGCTGGGGGGGGGGGGGGGGGGGAAGGGGCAGCTGTGGGGGGGGCGGGGCCCGCCCAAGGGTGTTTTTTCAAAACCAACAAAAGGGGGGGGGGGGGGGGGGGGGGGGGGGGCTGTAATGGGACACACCTGCCCACCCCCACCCCCCCCCGTGGCCTGCTCACCATGTTGCCTCTGTTGCAGGTGCTGGCTGCCCACCATGTGCAGGTAAGAGCTGGGCCCAGGCCCCACCCCCCAAGGATGGGGCAGAGGTGAAAGAATTGCCAGGCCTCCCCTTAACACCAGCTTGTAGCAGGAGGGCACCACGGTTAGCCGCCAGGCCAGGGCTGTGCCAGTGGGGGGGGGTGGTACCTGCTTCCCAAAGGCACCATGCCGGGGGGAGGGAAACATGTCCATGGGGTGACAGGAGTTTACATGGGGGGGGGGGGGGGGGGGGGGGGGCTGTGTGCCAGGAAAGAGCCTGGCACTGCACATGGGGGTGGGGGTGTACACAGCGATTGGGGGGTGCAGATTTCAGTGACCGCCTGCTGGGATGGGTGGGGGATGGGGCTGCACACTGGGATAGGATGCGGGGGGGCGGGCTTGGTGGGATGGGGGCATGCAATCGCTAGACAGGGGGCTGGGGTGTGGGGTTGTACATGGGGCAGGTGGGAGGGGCGTGGTGGTTGCTGTGATATTGGCACCTGTCCCCACCCAGCCTCACCTGCTGTCTCTGTGTCCCCCTCAAACTGTTTCATGTTTAGATTCAGAAAAACAGCTGGGCTTCGCCCTGCAGACAGGTGAGTGCTCCAGGATGGGCTGCCCTGGCCCCTCCCCCCATTCCCTGCCCTGGGGTTACCCAGCTTCCGTCAACTCCACCCCTTGCCCTGGCTCTCCTGGCCTCTCCCTGCCCCTGTGCTGTGGCACCCCAGCCCTGCTCAGGGCCACTAGCTTCCTCTTCCCCTCCCTGGGAGCATCGCTTGGCTTGATCCCACTCTCCCGGGGCTAGAGCTCACCCCCCTCACTCTCCTGTGTCTGCAGCGGACGTGCTGGCCGTTGTCTTCGGGGGTCTCTTCGCAGTCACGGCTCTGGCCTTCCTCATCTACATCTACAAGCAGCGGAGCCAGAATAGGAGGTGAGAGCTGGGAGCCCCAGGCATACTCCACTGCCCCCTCCCTGTATGCAGGAACCACCCCCCCCTTCTCCCTCCCTCCTTCCTGAAACCCCATTCAATTATTGATTCTCCCTTGCTGCCCCCCCAGCGCCCTACCCTGCAAAGGCTGGGAGAGTCGCGCCACTCCTGCACAGCCCAGCGGCCGGGGGGTGAGTGGGGAGCACCTGCCCCATGATGCGGAAGGGGGGCTGCCAGGGCGCTGCAGGTGATCAGTCCTTTCTCAGCTCATTCCAGGGCCGCCCTGACGCCCCTGTGTTCTCCCTTCCCTGCAGGCCGGACTCTCACCCCAAGCCCAACGTCATCTACACAGCAGCCACCACAGACGAGAACGCGGTGTAGGCGCTGCCCCTGCTGCCCTGCGAGGGCCTCGGGCACATGGAACGGAGACCAGCACACGCATCCTTGGGCTCAGCCGGCTGGACCCTGCCACCCCCGGCCAGCCCAGCATGCCCTCCCTCCACCCTGGGGGGCCAGAGCAGCAGGGCCCCTCCCCTGGGGCCTTCACTCCTTGAGGCCCGGTTACCTGCATTGAGGCTCAGCAGAGACTGAGGGGGAAAACTCCGCCCCTTTCACAGATACTTTTTAATAAAATAAATGAAATAAAAACCTGTTGCTACACCAGCCCTGCCTCTGCTGCAGGAGCTATCGCCCACAGGGGCCGGGGGCCAGGGCCCCTCCCGCCCCTGCAGTGATGGCCCTGCCTCTGCTGTGGGATGGCCCCACGCAGATACACCAGGCCAGGGCTAGGAAGCACCCCTGTGCAGGACCAGCTGCCCGCACGGAGCAGCCAGGAAGCCCCAGGTGTGGGAGTTAGCAAGGGGCGATTGTTACAAGCTAGCAGGGGATGTGTCCCCCCGCTGGGCTGGGGGTGCAGGAACCAGACTGAAGGTCCCATTGCCTGGGGTTAGTGAAGAACCAGTGGGACATTCCCCAACTGTCAGGGTACAGGCTCCAGCGGCCTGGGCCAATCCCAACATGGGGGACGCCGCAGCTGGGCTTTGCCTTCCTGCCCTGCCCTGAGCTCTCATGCAGCTGCTCTCCCCCCAGCCCAGGAGCGCCGCCAGCTTTTTCGCCGCCCTAGGCAGCGGAAGGTCCCGCCCCCAAAATACTGCTGACGACCGGGGTGCCGGCGCCCCCCACATGTTAGTGCCCTAGGTGACCACCTAGGTCGCCTAATGGTTTGCGCCGGCCCTGCCCCCGCCCCGCCCGCGGCTGCATTGCAGTGGCAAGTGCAGCTCAGCCCCACAAGTTCTTAGTGCACCTTGGGCTGAGCAGCAGCAGTAATTGCCATGAGGCCTGTCACAGGTGGGAGGGGGGTTCCCATGGCCACCGGCCTGCCCCCCGGGGCTCAGCAACCAGACACCCTGCATGCAGCAGCAGAGGCTAGACAGCCACTGCCCAGCCAGAGAGGGGAAGCCAGTGCCCAGCTTCCTGTGACCCTCCAGCGGGGCTCGTTACTGTGCCAGCCTGGAGCCCCGCGTCCACCTGGCAACATCCAACCCGAGCCCCACTCACCCACTCGCTGCCAGCACCACGGGCCGTGCTACTGGCTGACACCTAGTGGCCATGTGGAGTCCCTGCAGCATTTCTGGAACGAACAAGGACCCAAGGGAAACAATAAGACAGATGGACACCCCCCCCCCCTCCCCGCAGTGACACAGCCCCCCTCCCCCCAACTGTCTACAAACCTCCCCTCTCAATGACAGTGGCACTGGACCAGGGCTCAGAACAGCTGGGTTCTCTTCCAGGCTCCCCCACTGGCCTGTTGGGTGACCTTAGACAAGTCAATTCCACGCCTGTGCCTTGGTTTCCACAGCTGTAAAACAAGGATAACGACCCTACCCCTGAAACACTGCATACGAGCTGGGTATTACCCCAACTTCCCACTCCCAGCATGGCAGGTGACCGCCTGCACGGGACCCATCCCCCACAGCCCCACACACATTCTCTGAGGCTGGTATTTCTCTTTATTGATATAAAAGCCCATTACAAATTCAGCCAGTCTTGGCTCTCGGCCCTGACGCCCCTGCATGGCTACCAGGGTCCCTGCTCCCAGTTCCACCCCCCATCCCCAGGGCTGGTGCCAGCTCAGGCGTCTCATATCCACCCCCACCAGAGAGATGGGCAGGGTTACTGATAAACCTCTGCGACCGCCCCTCCTCACGGCATTTCTGCACGAGGCATGCAGCTACCAGCTATGCTGTGCCAGCCCCACCTGCCCACCCCCTTCCCATACCAGCATCTTAGCAACAGCCCTTTGTCACCACTCATCCTCTCCCCCCTCCCCATGCCAGTGTTGGGCATCAGTCAGCCTCAGCCTTTGCCACCCACCCGTCCTGCATTTCCCACGCGAATACCACCCACTCTCACCCTCCATCCTTCCCAGGCCAGTACCTGGCAGTCTGTCCCATACCAGCAGCCAGGCACTTGGGGCCAGGGCTGGGAATTCGGCCCCCTGGTACAGCCACTCCTGGCCAAGGGGAAAGGACGTTGCAGCTCCTTAGTGCCTGGCATCCCCAGCTCGGCCCTTTGATGTATCCTGGCAAACAGTCACAGGCCAGCGCTACTCACTTGCCCATCAGCCTAGCCCACTGCTGGCCAGATCACAGACTTCCTGGGGCTGAGAAGGACTCTCCCTGTATGGGGCAGAGAGAGCCCACCACACACACAGTGGTTGTGGGGCAGGCGCAGTGAATTCTGGAGAACCCCTCACACCACGTGTCTTTCAAGGGTGGGCTAAACCAGTCCATGTCCACAGCATGGAGGGAGCGGGGTTGGTAGGACAGGGTGAGCAGCCCCTGGCTATCAGACAGTCTGCTGGCTACTCCCTGGCTGCAGGAGCCCCCGGACACCTGCCTCCAGCAGGGACTGATCGGGGGACCCCCATTCCAGAAGAGAGAAATGATATTGCAGAGAAGGCAACTGTAGGTCCCAGCTGACAGCACCAGAGGGAGGGCAGGGCAGGCAGGGAGCAGCTGAGGGGTCGAGCTCCTGATGGACCCTCAGGATCCTGGCTGGGGGCTTGTCTCGCTCTGCTGCCCTATGGAGAAGCAAAGGCGAGGGGGTGAGTTCAGGCACCCGGCTCACAGGGTTCCAGCGCGGGTCATTTCCTGCCCCATTCTCACAGAAGAGGGGCAGCAGCCTGATGACTAGCCCCAGATTGGGGTGTTTCCCCACCTGCTAGTGTCAGGAAAGGGTTAACATCACTGCTGAAGGGGCTCAGATCAGGGCATTTCCCCAGATAATTCTGGGGATGGGCCCCAAAGCAGGCCACGTCCTCCTTAACACTCCCGGCATTCCTTTTCCTACCCCCTCGGAGGCAGGGCCTCGGCAGGGCTCCTGCTCTGGACGTGGGGCTGGAGTGGATACTCACCCCGCAGGGACTGCAGCAGGTTCCGAGTGCAGCCTCCTGACAGGACGTAGGCCCAGGCAGCCGTGGCAAACATCAGCAGGTAGGAGGGGACGAGGCTGCCCACGTACAGGGGATTCCAGAACGTCTGGGAGGAGAGCAGCAAACAGAGTGAGAGGAGGGGACAAGCCGGAGGGAGCCCCAGAGGCAGTTATGCCAGAGCTGGCCTCCCCCTGAGCCCTGGCCTGCTTGGCTCAGGCCCCCTCGATGCTCTAATCTCCTTCCCTGACACTCCTGGCTCCGCACCTGGCTGGGGCACAGTGCTCTGAGGGGTGTGGGGCTGGCGTGCCCAGGGCGCCGGGGTGTCTCGCTGGTCTGCAGCAGGACAGCGCTGCCCCACAGAGCTAGTGGGGCCTGCAGGCGCCTCTGGAGCGTTTGGAGTTTGAGGTTCAGAGCTGCTAGTGTCTCACTTGCAGGCGTCAGCACCTGGAGGCTGCCTCTGTCCGTTCACACTCATGCAGGGCCCCACAGGTGATTCCCTGGAGCAACGGTCATGGGGGAACACCCAGTTTCTCCTGGGGCAGGGACTGTGTCTCTGTGCATGCGGCACCCATCCTGACAGGGCCCAGATCCTGAGGGGACCCCCCCCCACACACCTGCCAGATAGTAATTCCTGGCCCAGAACTGCCCACCCCGTCCCCTGCTGCACTCAGGCAGCGGAGACACGGTGGTGTGGGAGCAGTCTACCCAGCTGCCCATGTCTCCTGTTTGCCCTGCCCCCACTCACCGATCCTGACACGATGAGGTGAGTGAGGATGACGGCCACCATCTCCCACCAGTGCTGGGTCTCACAGCCGTGGAAGAAGAGGATTCCCCAGAAGGTGTGAAGGAAAATCATCACCATGGTCATGAAGGCTGTGAGGAGGAGCAGAGGCAGTCACGGCCAGGCTGCCTCGAACAGAGTCAGGGCCATGGCAGGGTGGGGCACCCATCAACAGAGGGTGAGGAGAACTGGCTTCACCAAGGGGCAGTGTAGGGCACTGATGTGGGGAGCAGTGGTGGTGAGGGGATGGGTGGGGTGTGAGCAGGATGTCCGTGGGTGATGAAGGTGTGTGTGGGGGCAGTAGGCAGGTAGTTCAAGGGGCTGTGGGAGTGGGGTGCCTTGAGGAGGAGGCAGAGGTGGGGGGCAGTGTGGGTGAGAAAAGGGTTGGTGGTGGTGTTAGTGGAAACATGGCAGAAGTGGGGAGCAGACATGGGTGAGGAGGGGATGGGTTGGGTGCAGTGCAGGTGGGGGGGGCAGGGGCTGCTACACCCATTGCTTAACTGAGATCGGGAAGCAGAGCTGCAACCCGCTCTTGTGTGTGTTCCAATTCCAACATATCTTTTTTGAGATGGGGGTAACCACATTTGCACGCTGTATTCAAGATGTGGGCATACCATGGATTTATGTAGAGGCAACATGATATTTTCTCTTATTATCTCTCCCTTTCTTAACGATGCCCAACATTCTGTTCGCTTTTTTGACTGCCGCTGCACATTGAGTGGATGTTTTCAGAGAACTATCCACAATGACTCCAAGATCTCTTTCTTGAGTGGTAACAATTAATTTAGACCCCATCATTTTATATGTATACAGGTCTGTCTCATCTTACGCTGTGCTTACGTTCCACGGTCAGCGCGTAAAGCGAAAACCGCGTATAGTCAAAATTACATTGAGTGTAATGGCCGGCAGAATCACCCGCACTACAGAAACAGTATTTAAATTATTTTTCTCTTTTTTGTTGTTTTTTTCTTGTTTTTGCCGACCGTGTAAAGCTGAAATCGCACATGTTAAATGCGCCTAAGATGCGACAGACCTGTAGTTGGGACTATGTTTTCCAATGTGCATTACTTTACATTTATCAACATTGAATTTCATTGGCCATTTTGTTGCCCAGTCACACAGTTTTGAGAGATCCTTTTGTAGCTCTTCGCAGTCTGCCTGGGATTTAACTATTTTGAGTAGTTTTGTATCATCTGCAAATTTTGCCAACTCACTGTTTACCCCTTTTCCCAATTTATGAATATGTTGAATAGGACTTGTCCCAGTACAGACCCCTGGGGGACACCACTATTTACCTCTCTCCATTCTGAAAACTGACCATTTATTCCTATCCTTTCCCATCTTTTAACCAGTTACTGATTCCTGAGAGGACCGCCCCTCTTATCCCATGACAGCTTACTTTGCTTAAGAGCCTTTGGTGAGGGACCTAGTCAAAGGCTTTCTGAAAATCTGAATACACTATATCCACTGGATCACCTTTATCCACATGCTTGTTGACCCCCTCAAAGAATTCTAGCAGACTGGTGAGGCATGATTTCCCTTTACAAAAACCATGTTGACTCTTCTCCAACAAATCGTGTTCATCTACGTGTCTGACAATTCTGTTCTTTACTATAGTTTCAACCATTTTGCCCAGTACTGAAGTCAGACTTACTGGCCTGTAATTGCCAGGATCCCCTCCAGAGCCCTTTTTAAAAATTCGCATCACATTAGCTAACCTCCAGTCATCTGGTACAGAAGCTGATTTAAATAATAGGTTACAAACCACAGTTAGTAGTTGTGCAATTTCACATTTGAGTTCCTTCAGAACTCTTGGGTGAATACCATCTGGTCCTGATGACTTATTACTATTTAGTTTTTCAATTTGTTCCAAAACCTCCTCTAATGAAGGACAGTCCTCAATCTGGGACAGTTCCTCAGATTTCTCACCTAAAAAGAATGGCTCAGGTTTGGGAATCTCCCTCACATCCTCAGCTGTGAAGACTGATGCAAAGAATTCATTTAGTTTCTCCGCAACGGCCTTATCGTCCTTGAGTGCTCCTTTAGCACCTCGATCATCCAGTGGCCCCACTGGTTGTTTAGCAGGCTTCCTGCTTCTGATGTACTTAAAGAATTTTGTATTACTTCTTGAGTCTTTGGCTAGATGTTCTTCACATTCTTTTTTGGCCTTCCTAATTATATTTTTACACTTTATTTGCCAGAGTTTATGCTCCTTTCTATTTTCCTCACTAGGATTTAACTTCCATTTTTTAAAGGATGCCTTTTTGCCTCTCACTGCACTGCTTCTTTTACTTTGTTGTTTAGCCACGGTGGCACTTTTTTGGTTCTCTTACTATGTTTTTTAATTTGGGGGAATACATTTAAGATGAGTCTCTATTATGGTGTCTTTAAAAAGTTTCCATGCAGCTTGCAGGGATTTCACTTTTGGCGCTGTACCTTTTAATTTCTGTTTAACTAACTTCATCATTTTTGTGTAGTCCCCCTTTCTGAAATTAAATGCTACAGTGTTGGGCTGCTGTGGTGTTTTCCTGCCACAGGGATGTTAAATTTAATTATATTATGGTCACTGTTACCAAGCGGTCCAGCTAGATTCACCTCTTGGATCAGATCCTGTGCTCCATTTAGGACTAAATCAAGAATTGCCTCTCCTCTTGTGGGTTCCAGAACTAGCTGCTCCAAGAAGCAGTCATTTAAGGTGTCAGAAACTTTATCTCTGCATCCTGTCCTGAGGTGACATGTGCCCAGTCAATATGGGGAAAGTGGAAATCTCTATTATTGAGTTTTTTATTTTAATAGCCTCTCTAATCTCCCTGAGCATTTCACAGTCACTATCACCATCCTGGTCAGGTGGTCAGTAGTATATCGCTACTGCTACATTCTTATTATTAGAGCGTGGAATTACTATCCATAGAGATTCTATGGCATAGTTTGGTGGGGAGATGGTGCAGGGGGTTGTAAGCCCATTGCTCACCTGAGGTCAGGAAGTAGAGCTGCGAGTCTCCATGGATCCCCACAGTGCCGGGCCCCAGCGCATCTGCCAGGAGGTTAATCATGGAGAAGGCGCCGCTCATGAGCCCGAAGCCCAGGCCAGCTACTGTGGGACAGAGAAAACACGTGTTGCTGAGCCCAGGGACGTCAGAGCCAGAGACTCTCAGAGAGGCTCCCTAACCTGTCTCCAACCCCAGAAGCCTCCCCCACAGCCCTGCACAGGGACTCCATAACACTTGCCTCCATTCTGATGGATCCCTGGTGAGAAACCTCCTTTCCCCAAGACCCGCTCCCCTCCTCTATGAGATGCTACCTCCACTCATCCCATGTCCCCACCACTCAGGCTGGAGTCAGCCCTGCCCCACCAAGGAACATACCATATGCCATCTGCTGGATGGAAATTGGGGAGCAGCCATCTTCGCTGAGGGCCACCAGCCCTTCGATCGCCTTCCTGGACAGAGAAAGGAGAGAGTCCCAGTCACACCCCAGTGTACGGCTGCCCATGGGGCCTGGCGTGGGGCTGCAAAGCGGCATCATGGGTGCTGGGAGCCAGGACGGACTCTCTGATGGGATTACTAGGCTGGCTGATAACGGTAACCGTGTAGACGTACTGTACTTGGATCTTTGCAAGGTGTTCCATTTACCACCGCACGATAGTCTGATTAAAAAGTTACCTCTATGCAATACCAATGAAGCGTAAATTAAACGGATTTAGAGCTGGCTGACAGATCTCAGAAAGGAGTTTTGAGAAAGTGGGAGGAGTCCTGTGAGCCCATTTCCTGTGTGCTGCATGGTTGCCAAGTGAGTGGAAAAGGGCTGTCTGCTCTCATGAAGAAACAAAGGGGTGGGTGTCATCGAACTGTCTGGGCTTTAGGCCCCACATCAATGGAGATCTGAGAAAACAATGGCAAATCCAATCCCTCAGACGTTGACCCCAGTGACCAAGGCCCCAGAGGGATCGGGATTTCCCACCTCTCAGCAGGGAGGCTGAGCAACATTCCCCAGCTGGAGAACAAAGGACTGGAGAGGAACGAGGTGGGGGATCAGAGCTGGCAGTTGGGAGGAGCCGGACTCTCACCAGGAGTCTGACCAAGGAGGTCAGACAGAGACAGACGGGGCTTGAACCAAGGGGGTCACTACAGCGTGGCTGGGTTCTGGGCTGGCCAGACTGGACGATGCTCCAACCGTCAGTTCTCTGGGCTCCCCTAAGGGCTCCCTGTGCTGTGTCAAGGTGACTGATCAACCCGACTGTTCTGGCAGCGCTGGGTGAGTGTCACTGCAGATGCTGGGCGAGGTGCATTAATCCCTGAGGAGTGGACAAGTCTCCATTAGGGTCTGTCTCAGTGGGACTCGCTGAACAGAGCTCACGGGGTGAAGCAGGGGGGCTGCAGGCCCAGAGGTCCAGTCTCAGGAGGTGGTGAAGCCGCATGGCTTATGCTGGAGGAAGAGTGAGACCCCCGGGGGTCTGGCCCATTGACAGGCTCCTCCTAGAGACTGTTCCAAAGCTCTGTGACAGCTGTCAAGAGGGAATCATAACTGAATGGGGCATTTCTGGTATGGTTCTAAGCCCGATGCCACTCAATTTTTTTATCAAAGGATCTGGAAGTAAATATAAATATATCTGCTTATAAAATCTGCTGATGCCAAAGACTGGCAAAATGGTAAATAACGACAAGGACAGGGCAGTCACATAGGGTAATCTGGGCCCATTCAAATAAAATGCATTTTAATACAGTCATATAGGAATGCACGCCATATCTACAGAATGGGGGACTGTATCCTGGAAAGTAGTGAATCAAAAAAGGATTAGGGGTCATAGGGGATAAGCAACTGAACTGAGCTCCCAGTACAAACCTAGAATGATATAAAATTAACACGACCCACATTAAACGAATTAAAAACTGGCTAACTGATAGGGAATCATCTCTGAATGGGACTGTTTCCAGTGGGGTCCCACCAGGACTGGTTCTCGGCTCTGTGCTATTTAACCATTTATCAATGACCTGGAAGAAAACAAAATCATCACTGAAATTTTGCAGATGAGAAAAAAGAATTGGGCGAGTGGTAAATAATGAAGAGGGCAGGTCACTGATACAGAGCAATCTAGATCAGTTGGTAAACTGGGCGCAAGCAAACAATATACACATTTTAATATGGCTAAACGTAAATGTATCCATCTAGGAACAAGGAATGCAGGCCACACTTACAGAATGGGGGACTCTATCCTGGGAAGCAGTGATGCTGGAAAATATTTGGGGGGTGTGGTGGATAATCAGCTGAACATGAGCTACCAGTGTGACGTTGTGATCAAAAGGCTAATGTGATCCTGGGAGGCATGAATGGGAATCTCGAGTAGGGGTAGAGAAGTTATTTTACCTCTGTCTTTGGCACTATTGGAACCACTGCTGGAATCCTGGGTCCAGTTCTGGTGTCCTCAATTCAAGAAAAATGTGGATAAATTGCTGAGGGTTCAGAGACGAGCCAGGAGAATGATTAAAGCATCAGAAAACCTGCCACATAGTGATAGACTCAAGAAGCTCAATCTATTTAGCTTAACAAAGAGAAGGTTAAGTGGTGACTCGATTCCAGTCTACAAGTAACTACATAGGAAACAAATATTTAATAATGGGCTCTTCTATTGATCAGAGAAAGGTCTGGCTCGATCCAATGGGTAGAAGTATAAGCTAGACAAAGTCAGACTGGAAATAAGGCATAAATTTTTAACAGTGAGGTTAAACAACCATTGGAACAGTTTACCAAGGGCTGTGGTGGATTCTCCATCACTGACCATTTTTAAATCAAGATGGGATGTTTTTCCTCAAAGCTCTGCTCTAGAATTATTTCAGGGCAGTTCTCTGGCCTGTGCTCTGCAGAAGGTCAGATAGATTCATGGATTCTAAGGGAAGAGGGGACCACTGTGGTCATCTATGTATGAACAGGTGATTAGCGAGGAGGAAGTGATTTTACCTCTTTATACTGCATTGGTGAGGCTGCTACTGCGTCCAGTTGTGGGGTTCACATTTTTAGAAGGATGTTGGAAAAACTAAAGAGGGTGCAGAAAAGAGCCACAAAAATAATCCAAGAGCCGGAAAAAAGCTGTACAGCGAGAGACAAAGAGCTCAATCGGTTTAAAAGACTGAGAGGCAACTAAAGACCCTCACGGGGAGAACATAACGGGTACTAAAGGGCTCTTTAATCGAGCAGAGAAAGGCAGAAAAGAACCAATGGCTGACAGTAAATCGCTCAGCACAGGAGTGACTGGACATTGGCCTGTACTCTGCAGGGGGTCAGACTAATGACCACTTCTGGCTCAAACGCTATGAATCCTGGGTTCTAGGCCTGGCTCTGACACTACCTCGCTGGGCCACGCAGTTTGATACCTCAGGAGGTCATCTAGTCCAACCCCCTGCTCAAAGCAGGACCAATCCCCAACTATTTTTTTTGCCCCAGACACCTAAATGGCCCCCTCAAGGATTGAACTCACAACCCCAGGTTTAGCAGGCCAATGCTCAAACCACTGAGCTATCCCTCCCCCCAACTTGGCCACATTTAGCAAGATTCCCTGTCCTGGGTACCATGTCAGACTTAAATCATGCAATGTGCCCTGGAATCATCATTCCCAAGCCCCGCTCCATCCCAGCTTCCCCCCACCCTCCTCACAGCTTCCCAGAGGTTCCACCAACCTGGATGCCTCTCCCAGACAGTCCGGACCAACCCACATTCTCTGTGCTCTATTGTTTGCAATTAAGCTGCTGCCCCCACATTCCAGCCTGCCCCAGTGAGCTCAGGGATGGCTGGTAAGGGAGCTGCAGGAGTGGTGTTGCGGGGGAAGCTGGAGGGATTGAGACTGGGCTGGACTTCAGGCACCTGAGCTCTACTCCCAGCTCTGCCACTGGCCTCTCTGTGACATAAGCGCTGCTATGCTGGATCAGCCCAATGATCCATCTAGCCCAGTGTCCTGTCTCTGACAGTGGCCTATAACAGACCTTCAGGGGAATGTACAGAACAGGGAAATTCTGGAGTGATCCATTCCCCATTCCCCAGCTTCTGGCATTTGGAGGCTTAGGGTGACCCATGGGGTTGCATCCCTGACCATCTTGGCTAATAGCCATTGATGGACCTACCCTACTTTGCCAGTTCTTTTTTGAACCCAGTTATAGTTTTGGCCTTCACAACATCCCCTGGCAAGGAGTTCCACAGGTTGACTCTGCGTTGTGTGAAGAAGTACTTCCATATGTCTGTTTTAAACCTGTTGCCTGTTAATTTAATTGGTTGACCCCTGGTTCTTGTGTTACACAACAAGGTAAATAACACTTCCCTATTCATTTTCTCCACCAGTCATGATTTGATAGACCTCCCTCATATCCCCCCCTTAGTCACCTCTTTTCTAAGCTGAACAGTCCCAATATTTTTAAACTCTCCTTGTACAGAAGCTGTTCCATACCCCTGATCATCTTTGTTGCCCTTCGCTGAAGCTTTTCCAGTTCCACTATACCCTTTTTGAGATGGGGCCACCAGAACTGCATGCAGTATTCAAGGTGTGGGCAAACCATGGATTTATCTAGTGGTATCATGCTATTTACGGTCTTATTTTCTATCCCTTTCCTAATGGCTCCTGATATTCTGTTTGCCCTTTTGGCCTCTGCTGTGCATTGAGCTGAAGATTTCAGGGAACTACCCACGGTGACTTCAAGCTCTCTTTTTTGAGTGGTCACAGCTCGTTTGGACTCCATCCCTACCTATGTTTAGCTGGTACAGATGTATATCGACCACGAGCAGGTCACTTCCTTTCACTGTGCCCCTCTTTGTGTGCTTAGACTGTCAGCTCCTCGGGGCAGGGACTGTCTCTCAGGCTGTGTGTAGCGCTGCGCACAAGGCCCCATTCTCATAATGCAAAGGAGGAGGATTTGTGGCCTGAGAAGCATCCTTTGTCCAGCAGGCGGCATCAACCCCTGGTGCCCTCTGACGCCCTGAAGGTAGATGGGAAATAGACTAGATGACCTTGAGAGGTCTCTAGTCCAGCCCTCTGCACTCAAGGCAGAACTAAGTAATATCTAGACCATCCCTGACAGGTGTTTGTCCAACCTGCTCTTAAACATCCCCAATGATGGAGATTCCACAACCTCCCTAGGCAATTTATTCCAGTGTTTAACCACCCTGACAGTTAGGAAGTTTTTCCTAATGTCCAACCTAAACCTCCCTGCGACTTTGTGCAGTCTATATGGTTTTATAAAAACATGATAATACGTTATATTCACTTAACTGGAATATGCTTCATGCAAAAGGTCTCTTGTAAGGTATCATTACAAAGCTTATAATCTACTGCGTGATCATCCTATTTGTATAAACGTACCACTCTTGTATCTAAAACTAGAAATATAAAATATAACTCTGAGGGCCTATTGTAATTATGCAAAGTGTGGGCCATCAATGGTGGTTTGGAATCTTGATGACTCCCATTAACCAGAGCCATGGTCTGCAGATGGCTGTATTTACCTGTAAGTCTTCCTGTATATGTGTGTGCTGGCAAGTGAGTAATGAAGTCTTGCAGTGACATGTGATCATGTCACCTGAACTGAAATCCATCTTTAACCTGGTGCTTTTCCAGTGAGGGGTGGGGGAACCCAGAGGGACAAAGGATTCCCGCCTTATGCAAAAGATATATAAAGGGGTGGAAGAGAACACAGGGGGAGGAGCCATCATGAAGAATCCCCTAGCTATCACCTGAGCTGGAACAAGAGCTGTACCAGGGGAAAGAATTGTGCCCAGGCCTGGAAGGTGTCCAGTCTGAGAAAAAAACTTACTGAAGCATCTCTGAGGATGAAATTATCTGTATTCAGTTTGATTAGACATAGATTTGCACATTTTATTTTATTTTGCTGGGTAACTTGCTTTGTTCTGTCTGTTACTACTTGGAACCACTTAAATCCTACTTTCTGTATTTAATAAAAACACTTTCTACGTATTAATTAACTCAGAGTATGTATTAATACCTGGGGGAGCAAACAGCTGTGCATCTCTCTCTATCAGTGTTATAGAGGGCGAACAATTTATGAGTTTACCCTGCATAAGCTTTATACAGGGTAAAACGGATTTATCTGGGTTTAGACCCCATTGGGAGTTGGGCATCTGAGTGCTAAAGACAAGCACACTTCTGTGAGCTGTTTTCAGGTAAACCTGCAGCTTTGGGGCAGGTAATTCAGACCCTGGGTCTGTGTTGGAGCAGACGGGTGTGTCTGGCTTGAGCAAGACAGGGTGCTGAAGCCACTGAGCTGGCAGCGAAAACAGGAATAGAAGTAGTCTTTGCACATCGGGCGGCAGCTCCCAAGGGGGTTTCTGTGATCCAACCCATCACACTCCCTTGCTGCAATTTAAGCCCATTGCTTCTTGTCCTATCCTCAGAGGTTAAGAACAATAATTTTTCTCCCTCGTCCTTGTAATAACCTTTTATGTACTTGAAAACTGTTATGTCCCCTCTCAGTCTTCTCCAGACTAAACAAACCCAATTTTTTCAATCTTCTCTCATAGGTCATGTGTTCTAGACCTTTAATCATTTTTGTTGCTCTTCTCTGGACTTTCCCCCATTTGTCCACATCTTTCCTGAAATGTGGTGCCCAGAACCGGACACAATACTCCAGTTGAGGCCTAATCAGCGCAGAGTAGAGTGGAAGAATTACTTCTCGTGGCTTTATAGAATCATAGAATATCAGGGTTGGAAGGGACCTCAGGAGGTCATCTAGTCCAACCCCCTGCTCAAAGCAGGACCAATTCCCAACTAAATCATCCCAGCCAGGGCTTTGTCAAGCCTGACCTTAAAAACCTCTAAGGAAGGAGATTCCACCACCTCCCTAGGTAACCCATTCCAGTGCTTCACCACCCTCCTAGTGAAAAAGTTTTTCCTAATATCCAACCTAAACCTCCCCCACTGCAACTTGAGACCATTACTCCTTGTTCTGTCATCTGGTACCACTGAGAACAGTCTAGATCCATCCTCTTTGGAACCCCCTTTCAGGTAGTTGAAAGCAGCTATCAAATCCCCCCTCATTCTTCTCTTCTGCAGACTAAACAATCCCAGTTCCCTCAGCCTCTCCTCATAAGTCATGTGCTCCAGCCCCCTAATCATTTTTGTTGCCCTCCGCTGGACTCTTTCCAATTTTTCCACATCCTTCTTGTAGTGTGGGGCCCAAAACTGGACACAGTACTCCAGGTGAGGCCTCACCAATGTCGAATAGAGGGGAACGATCACGTCCCTCGATCTGCTGGCAATGCCCCTACTTATACAGCCCAAAATGCCGTTAGCCTTCTTGGCAACAAGGGCACACTGTTGACTCATATCCAGCTTCTCGTCCACCGTAACCCCTAGGTCCTTTTCTGCAGAACTGCTGCCTAGCCACTCGGTCCCTAGTCTGTAACAGTGCATGGGATTCTTCCGTCCTAAGTGCAGGACTCTGCACTTGTCCTTGTTGAACCTCATCAGGTTTCTTTTGGCCCAATCCTCTAATTTGTCTAGGTCCCTCTGTATCCTATCCCTACCCTCCAGCGTATCTACCACTCCTCCCAGTTTAGTGTCATCTGCAAATTTGCTGAGAGTGCAGTCCACGCCATCCTCCAGATCATTAATGAAGATATTGAACAAAACCGGCCCCAGGACCGACCCTTGGGGCACTCCGCTTGAAACCGGCTGCCAACTAGACATGGAGCCGTTGATCACTACCCGTTGAGCCCGACGATCTAGCCAGCTTTCTATCCACCTTATAGTCCATTCATCCAGCCCATACTTCTTTAACTTGCCGGCAAGAATACTGTGGGAGACCGTATCAAAAGCTTTGCTAAAGTCAAGGAATAACACATCCACTGCTTTCCCCTCATCCACAGAGCCAGTTATCTCCTCATAGAAGGCAATTAGGTTAGTCAGGCATGACTTGCCCTTGGTGAATCCATGCTGACTGTTCCTGATCACTTTCCTCTCTTCTAAGTGCTTCAGAATTGATTCCTTGAGGACCTGCTCCATGATTTTCCAGGGACTGAAGTGAGGCTGACTGGCTTGCTTACAACACTCCTGCTGATACATCTCAGAATGAGGTTTGCTTTTTTTGCAACAATGTTATACTGTTGACTCATATTTAGCTTGTGATCCACTATGACCCCCAGATCCCTTTCCGCAGTGCTCCTTCCTAGGCAGTCATTTCCCATTTTGTATGTGTGCAACTGACTGTTCCTTCCTAAGTGGTGGACTTTGCATTTGTCCTTATTGAATTTCATCCTATTTACTTCAGACCATTTCTCCCGTTTGTCCAGATCATTCTGAATTTTAATCCTATCCTCCAAAGCACTTGCAACCCCTCCCAGCTTGGTGTCATCCACAAACTTTATAAGTGTGGTCTCTGTGCCATTATCTACATAATTGATGAAGATATTGAACAGAACCAATCCCTGTGGGACCCCACTCGTTACGCCCTTCTAGCATGACTGTGAACCACTGATGATTACTCTCTGGGAACGATTTTCCAACCAGTTTTGCACCCACCTTATAGTAGCTCCATCTAGGTTGTATTTCCCTAGTTTGTTTATGAGGAGGTCATGCAAGACAGTATCAAAAGCCTTACTAAAGTCAAGATATACCAATTCTACCACCTCCCCCCTAGCCACAAGGCTGGTTACCCTGTCAAAGAGAGCTATCAAAGAAAGGGTTTGACACAATTTGTTCTTGACAAATCCATGCTGACTGTTACTTATCTCATTATCTTCTAGGTGTTTGCAAATTGATTTCTTAATTATTTGGTGATTCATTGAGGGTGGGGCCCAGACTTTACCCAGATCAGGGCTGTGCTGGCAGCTGGCCAGGGGTCTGAGGGTTATACCTGATTTTCAGAGCAGGTTGCACCTGCCTGTGAACATGCGTAAGAAAACAGCAGCCCCTGGGGTCTGGGATGGGGGGGGGGGGGGGGGGGGGGGAAGGNGTGTCTCTTTAAAACAGGGCTCTTGCGCCTCCTCCCTCCTGCAAATCAATGTCAATTTGCCTGAAGCCTCCCCTGGATTCTCCTGTCAGGGAGTGTGACTGGAGAGGATGAGGCCAGGCAAGCCACATGAGAGTTGCACTGACTGGAAGCTGTTTATGAGGCCCAGAGCTGAAGGCTTCAAGGGGCTTGGAGATGCACAAATGCAGGGACTTTCTGTGCAGATTATACAGGAGGCAGGATGGTCTTCAGGCTAAAGCCCAGGAATGGGAGTCAGATCTGGGGTCTGTTAGTGGCTGTGCTCCGACACATACTTCCTACCTGAGTTCCCCATCTGCTAACACGGGCAGTTAATACTGCCCTGCTCCAAGGGGCCGCAAGGCTGAGTTCAACAGCATTTGTGAAATGCTTCAAAAGCCTTGGATCTGATGTACTAGAGTCAGGGAAAGAATGATTGGAAGAGCTGCAGGGCTGACCTGCCTCACGGCTCCATCCACACAGGGAACCAACCCTGCAGAGCCCAGGAAGCAGCGCCAGCTCCCGACAGTTTGCCAACATGGAACAGACATTCTGGGTTTCATGCAGGAATCACTGGGCGAGGCTCGCTGGCCTGTGCTATGCAGGAGGTCAGACTGGATGATCATAATGGCCCATTCTGGCCTTACCAATCTCCGACTGTGACTCAGGGTTATAAACAAAGGGAGGGACGCAATTCCCAGCAGAGTGACTCTGCGCTTCCGGGCCAAGGCACGGAGAGCCTTGTGCAAACATTCAGGATCAAATCGTTTGCAATCAGAACCCCGTCTCCACTGATGGAAACATGGAACTTTTGTAATACACAATCACCACCCACTGGCTACTGTAGGGAATGCAGTTCAGGAACCTGAGAACCAAGTCCTGATGCACAGATCCGGGTGTCAGAGCAGGTGAAGGGAGTGGCTGCCCCTGCCCATCCTCACCCCAGAAAATCTGAAGAGGCCTTATATAAAAGTTTCTCTTGGGCTGAGCCCAGCAGAAGTGTGCGAGGCGGGTGGAGTTGTGAACCACCAAGGCCATGGTATCACCCCCTCCAGAGTGGGAGTCATAGGAGCAGCCTGGACCCAAGACCAGAATCCAAAGAACACAGAAACTGTCTGCCGATGAGATCCGATCCCAAACTTCTAAGTAACTGCCTCATTGCTCTTTACCTAGGTCTGAGCCTTTTAGCTCAGAATGAGCCCAAATGATAACAGGTGGGCATAATGCCATCTCACACATTGCCTGTCACCTCTACAAGCTCTTTCAGGGCTCTGCCTTAAGCCCTGAAATCACCTTCAAGCTGTCGTCCCCGTCCCCGTCCCCCCCCATGCTTTTGTTCTACGTACAGATCTGGGCCTGGATTCGGAGCAGAGCTTGGAGGGGAGGGGAAGGTGGCTGTGCACAGCCTTTGCAGTTCCCAGCGACTGGGACTGACCAGGGATCAGACCAGACCCTGGCATAAATTCAAGCTGCTTGAGGCCTGCTCTAATTACACCTACTGCCCATGATGCAAAGGGGCAGTCCGGAATAGCTGAAGTGGAGAGGTGCTCTGGCCACATCCCCACATGGGGGCCAGCATAGAGCCACTGCATTAGTGCCGTCACCCAGGAATTCTCCTCCTTGTGCAGGGGGGTGCTAAGGTAGCCAGTTAAGCCAGAATTAGGGGGCACAAGAACCAGCCCCAAGTGTGTGTCTTGAGCAAAAGAATCCTGGCGAGCTGAGTACACAGGGCACCATCAGCTGCTCAGTGCTCCAGGCTTGGGGATGAAATATAGCGCTATGGAAGCATCGCAGCTGGGAGTCGAAGCAGAGACTCTCACTTGGAGAAGAAAGTGGCCTGTTTCAAGATTGCTGCGGGAACGTGAAGAGTCCCTTTAGGAGAAGTCCCCGCCCAAGCTGTAACCACCTCCACTTGGCCGCTTCTCCACAAGCGCCTCCACCCTTTCTTCAGCGCGTCCCCCCTTCAGGCCTGGGGAGCTCAGCAGAGGGGGGATCCCTGCAGGATGGGGGGAGCTGGCAGAGGGCAGTGCTTTGCTCTCGTCCGGTTACTAGATGGATGGATTCCAAAGCTGGATGAGCGCGCTGTAACAGGGAAAAGCAAAACTCCCCACCCCCAGCCGCATGAGGACATCAGAGTCAGCCCCCGTCTCTCAGATGTTCAATACACATGACCATGTTTACAAAGCTGCACAGACAACGGTGCCAGCACCTCCCAGCAATGGAGTAATCCACCCATTCTTGCCACCAAGACCTGCAGAGTTCTGCCCCTCCCTGCTGGTCCTCTCACCCATACTGCAACGCATACACCTGGCTTCCTCCCTGTGGAGTCCCGCCTTCACCCACCTGCCCTCAGCATGCCTAGGCAGCAGGGTGAGTGTCAAAGTCCTGGCTCGTGCAATAGGCAGCGCAGTTACAGTTCGGACTGAGTCTAGAAAGACAGGTAGTGTGAGGCACCCCACCCCACTCCTTACCTGAGCAACTTGTAGTAGAGAAATCGAAAGGCCTCCTGTAGGAGCACGGAGAACAGGACCCCGAATATCAGGAGGCCCTTCTGCAGCGGCTCATCCCGTGGGTCACTGGCTTTAACTGCAATGAACCAGACTAACGATGACAGGAGCAGGGAGACCAGCCAGAAAAAGGCCCTGAAAGAGAAAGAGACAGGCCATTTTGGAACGTGCAGCACCATACTGCATGCCTGCTTCCAGACAGCCCCCTGGGTGGGCAGTGTGGAAAGGGCCCCACTATCTGCACATCAGTGGG
Organism: Platysternon megacephalum; assembly: GCA_003942145.1. Lineage (NCBI taxonomy): Eukaryota > Metazoa > Chordata > Testudines > Platysternidae > Platysternon > Platysternon megacephalum. The sequence continues at coordinate 305,004 of QXTE01000419.1, forward strand.
GTGCAGCTCCCAGGCCTGGTCAGGCTCGACAGAGCTAGGGGCGGGGAGAGATGTGGATGTCTGTGGCATGAGTCTCAGCTGGTGGAAATCTGCAGAGCTCCATCGTCTTCCCACCTGCTAAGTGTGGGGCCATAGGGGCCTGGCCTGGGACCTGCCCCATTAGCCTGCTCACACAGGCGCTCTCAGCTAGGGGCTCTGAGGAGCATTACAATCGGGCAACGGGGATGGAGGCCATGTGCAATCACCCAAGCAAATTCCCAGTGAGGTGTGTCTAGGGGGAACAGGTAACGTTTCCCCTGTGTGCCCCCGCCCCGTATACATGGGGAGTCTGGCGAGGGCCTGTGGCCATTCTCCCAGAGGGGTTGCCAACAGGCAGCTTCATGGGAGACAGATTCCTCCTCTGGCACTGAAGCCACACTGCCGTCTGGGTGATACGAGGGCTGGATCAGCCTGGGGTTGGCCAGTCTCTAGTCTGCACTTCCCCGTTTCTGTGATGCTGCCAAAAAACAGCTATTTTATTTCAGGTGAACTGGCTTGGTCCTCAGGACCATTAGCTGCTGCCAGGGCCTGAGAGAGAGAGAGACGGACCTTTGACCTCAGAGGGCATGGCCTGAGTACCATGCCTACGCTACGTTCTTCCTCCCCAGAGAGTGCCTCAAGGGCTGGCAGGGCCACTGTGGGCACGACAAGAGCAGGACCACCCGAGAGGCGCGAGGCAGAGTTACTCTGGGGGAAGCAGTGACCACAGCAGCATGACTCCCATGCACCAGCTGAGAGAACGAATCTGTGCTGTCATCTCTCTGCGAGAGCGTGACAGATCATGTGCTAGGCCCCTCCAGGCAGAGGCCTGGTGCTCTCCTGCCACTGTCCGCAGCAGCCCCTCTGAGAGCAGCAGGATGCAGTGCCCAGAGCAAGGGGGGCCCAGAAACATGGGAAGTGGCAGAAAAACCTACTGCTAACCCAACTCAAGACCCTGCAGTGCATGGGCAGAGACTCCCACATCTGATGCCCACCCCACGACAGACACACCATCAAACCACAGAGTGCGCAGCGACTGGGCCCTTAGCAGCGGCTCCAGAATGAGGCCCTTGTGCTCCTCAGCCAGGGAGCAGACTAGGGCAATTAGTGCCCTACCTGAAGCACACGGCACTCAGAGCAGAACAGAGCAAACACCTGGAACACCCGGTGGCAAGTGTAAGAGACACTCAGCCCCCGTCACCGCAGGTCACACAGTCTCAGGCACTCTGGGGGCAGCAAGGGGAGCCAGGTCCCAGAGGCAGAGCTGGGGGCTGCAGCCCCACACACACACACAGCACCATACCAGTTAGAGGAAGAGCTGGATTAGGTCCCAGCCGCCATGTCCTCAGGCCCAGCCAGGCCAGGGATGTCTCCCTTTGTCTGACACGCTGAACGAAAGGGGTCCCAACACCACCCTTCCACAGCCACATCCCCCGTCCTGTCCATGCTGCACAGAGCGACTCTCGTTCTCCCAGCTCCTATCTTCACCGCCCAAAATGGCATTGGCGTCTCTTGCTGCCATGTCACCTGGCTGCCCCACGCCCTGCTGTCTCTCACTGAATGTGGTTCTCTCCTGCCCACCATGACAGAGGCACTGGGGTTATTTCTCCTCCCACCACACCCCCCAGCAGCCTTTTCCAAGCTGAATCTTAATTTTATTTCCTGCCCATGTCTGCCCTGCCTGGTGCTGCAAAGAGAGTGAACGCTGACGGACAGCATGGCACACATTTACACTGCTGTAAATGACAGCACAAGGGAATGGTGAATTGTCCCACCAGCATGCCCCATGACGGAGAAGTCTGCATCTCCAGTGCTGTCTGGTGGAACTGCTGCAGGGCTCAGCCCCTGAAGTCTGCAGAGGTGCTCAGCTCCTGTTCCCTGAGATCCCCCATCCTCTCTGACCCAGGCTGCTCCAGATCCTTCTCTTGGGGCACAAGGGACTGCTGCTGGTCTGACCCATAGAAAATATACCCAGACCTGAAAACTCCTCCTCTCAGGTCCTGCTTTATCTATCTACCAGGCCCGCATTGTGCGCACTCACACTCTTTAGTGTACAAAAATTAAACAATACACAACAAATGGAAGAAAGGAGAAGGGGATGGCAATGGATTTAAATCAGAAGTTAGGAATCATAGAACACTGAAACGGGACACAAGGAGAAATCTGTGGCCAGCAGAGATAAGGACAATAAGAGTTTTTTAAATATGTTTGAAAGAACAAGAATCCTTACAATAGATTGGTCTATTACTAGATGGAAGTAGTAGAATTATCAATAATAATGAGAAAAGGCAGAGGAGTTCAGTAAATATTTCTGTTCTGTATGTGGGAGACGTTGTAGGCTCATCATATGACAATATCACTCTTTCCATTCCACTACTTTCTCAGGAGAATGCCCCACAGCAGCTACAACGGTTAGATATTTAAAAACAGCAGGTCCAGATAACTTGAACCCAAGAGTTTTAGAAGGGGTGGCTGAGGAGCTCGTTGGACCGTTACTGCTGATTTTCAAAATGCCCTAAAACACTGGGGAAAGGTGCAGAAGGCTAATAGATTAGAATACTAATCTATTAGAGTTCTTACTAATCTATTAGAGTTCTTTGAAGGGGTCAACAAACATGTGGACAAGGGGGATCCGGTGGACATAGTGTACTTAGATTTCCAGAAAGCCTTTGACAAGGTCCCTCACCAAAGGCTCCTACGTAAATTAAGTTGTCATGGGATAAAAGGGAAGGTCCTTTCATGGATTGAGAACTGGTTAAAGGACAGGGAACAAAGGGTAGGAATTAATGGTAAATTCTCAGAATGGAGAGAGGTAACTAGTGGTGTTCCCCAAGGGTCAGTCCTAGGACCAATCCTATTCAATTTATTCATAAATGATCTGGAGAAAGGGGTAAACAGTGAGGTGGCAAAGTTTGCAGATGATACTAAACTACTCAAGATAGTTAAGACCAAAGCAGATTGTGAAGAACTTCAAAAAGATCTCACAAAACTAAGTGATTGGGCAACAAAATGGCAAATGAAATTTAATGTGGATAAATGTAAAGTAATGCACATTGGAAAAAATAACCCCAACTATACATACAACATGATGGGGGCTAATTTAGCTACAACGAGTCAGGAAAAAGATCTTGGCGTCATTGTGGATAGTTCTCTAAAGATGTCCACGCAGTGTGCAGAGGCGGTCAAAAAAGCAAACAGGATGTTAGGAATCATTAAAAAGGGGATAGAGAATAAGACAGAGAATATATTATTGCCCTTATATAAATCCATGGTACGCCCACATCTCGAATACTGTGTACAGATGTGGTCTCCTCACCTCAAAAAGGATATTCTAGCACTAGAAAAGGTTCAGAAAAGGGCAACTAAAATGATTAGGGGTTTAGAGAGGGTCCCATACGAGGAGAGATTAGAGAGGCTGGGACTCTTCGGCTTGGAAAAGAGAAGACTAAGGGGGGACATGATAGAGGTATATAAAATCATGAGTGATGTTGAGAAAGTGGATAAGGAAAAGTTATTTACTTATTCCCATAATACAAGAACTAGGGGTCACCAAATGAAATTAATAGGCAGCAGGTTTAAAACAAATAAAAGGAAGTTCTTCTTCACGCAGCGCACAGTCAACTTGTGGAACTCCTTACCTGAGGAGGTTGTGAAGGCTAGGACTATAACAATGTTTAAAAGGGGACTGGATAAATTCATGGTGGCTAAGTCCATAAATGGCTATTAGCCAGGATGGGTAAGAATGGTGTCCCTAGCCTCTGTTCGTCAGAGGATGGAGATGGATGGCAGGAGAGAGATCACTTGATCATTGCCTGTTAGGTTCACTCCCTCTGGGGCACCTGGTATTGGCCACTGTCGGTAGACAGATACTGGGCTAGATGGACCTTTGGTCTGACCCGGTACGGCCTTTCTTATGTTCTTATGTTCTTAAGGCTGGAAGAAAGCAAATATTGTGCCAATATTTCGAAAGGGTAAACAGCATGACCTGGGTAATTATGGGCTTGTCAGCCAGACATCGATCTTGGGCAAGATAATGAAGCAGCTGATATGGGACTCAATTAATGAAGAATTAAAGGAGGGTAATATAATTAATGCCAATCAGCATTATGGAAATGGGTTTATGGAAAACAGATCCTGACAAACTAGCTTGATGAGGCAAGGTGGGGGAGGTAATCTCTTCTATTGGACCAACTTCTGCTGGTGAGAAAGACAAGCTGTCTCCACTCTCAGTACCTTTCCCAGACTGGAAGAAGGGCTCTGGATAAACTCAAAAGCTTGTCTCTCTCACCAGCAGAAGCTGGTCCAATAAAGGATATGACCTCACCCACTTTGTCTCTAATATCCTGGGACCAACTCGGCTACAACACCACCGCAAACTAACTTGATATCACGGTTAATATTAACAAGGGGGAAGGAATGCAAGCCAAAATAGGGAAAGAATAGATTCAAGACTATTTAGATAAGTAGATGTATTCAAGTCAGCAGGACCTAATGAAATTCATACTAGTTCCTACTTACAGAACTAGCTGAAGCAATCTTTGAGAACTCCTGGAGGATGGGTGAGATCGTAGAGGATTGGAGAAGGGCAAACATAGTACCTATCTTTAAGAAGAGGAGCAAAGAGGACCAGAGAATTACAAACCAGTCAACCTAACTTCAATACCTGGAAAAATACTGGAACAAGTTATTAAACAATCAATTTATAAGCACCTAGAGAATAACAGGGTTATAAGGAACAGCCAGCATGGATTTATCAAGAACAAATCATACCAAACCAATTTCATTTCCTTCTTTGACAAAGTTAATGGCCAAGTGGATATGATGTATTTTTACTTTAGTAAGACTTTTGACACAGTCCCATGTGACATTCTTATAAGAAAACTAGAAAAATGTGGTCTAGATGAAATTACAATAAGGTGAGTGCATAACTGGTTGAAAGACCATATTCAAAGAGTTGTTATCAATGGGTTGTCGTCAAACCGGGAGGGTGTATCTAGTGGGGTCCTGCAGCAGTCAGTCCTGAGTTTGGTACTGCTCAATTTTTTCATTAATGACTTGGGATAATGGAGTGGAGAGCATGCTTATAAAATCTGCAGATGACACCAAGCTGGGAGGGTTGCAAGCACTTTGGAGAACAGGATTAGAATTCAAAACAACCCTGACAAATTGGAGAATTGGTCTGAATTCAAGGAGATGAAATTCAATAAAAACCAAGTGAAAAGTACTTCACTTGGGAAGGGAAAAAATCAAACGCACAACTACAAAATGGGGAATAATTGGCTAGGTGGGAGTACTGCTAAAAAGGATCTGGGGGTTAGAGTGGATCACAAATTGAATATGGGTCAACCACATGATGCGGTTGCAAAAAGGCGGATATCATTCTGAGGTGTATTAACTGGAATTTTGTACAAAAAGCATGGGATGCAATTGTCCTGCTCTGCTTAGCACTGGGTGAGGCCTCAGCCAGAGAACCATGTCTAGGCACCACCTTTTAGGAAAGATGTGGACAAATTGGAGAGAGTCCAGAGGAGAGTAACAAAAATAATAAAAGGTTTAGAAAAACCTGGCCTGTGAGGAAAGGTTAAAAAACATTGGCCTGTTTAGTCTTGAGAAAAGAAGACTGGGAGAGAGGACCTGATAACAGCCTTCAATACCTTAAGGGCTGTTATAAAAGGGGACTGTGATCTATTGTTCTCCATGTCCACTGAAGGTGGGACAAGAAGTAATAGGCTTAAACTGCAGCAAGGGAGATTTAGGTTAGATATTAGGAAAAATTTTCTAACTATCAGGGTAGTTAAGCTCTGGAACAGGCTTCCAAGAGAGGCTGTAGAATCCCTATCACTGGAGATTAAGAACAGGTTGGACAAACCCCTGTCAGGGATAGCCTAGGTCAGGGGTAGGGAACCTATGGCACGCGTGACGAAGGCGGCACACGAGCTGATTTTCAGCGGCACTCACACTGCCCGGGTCCTGGCCACTGGTCTGGGGGGCTCTGCATTTTAATGTAATTTTAAATGAAGCTTCTTAAACATTTTTAAAATCTTATTTACTTGACATACAACAATAGTTTAGTTATATATTATAGACTTCTAGAAAGAGACCTTCTAAAAACATTAAATGTATTACTGGCACGCGAAACCTTAAATTAGAGTGAATAAATGAAGACTCGGCACCCCACTTCTGAAAGGTTGCCGACCCCTGGCCTAGGTTTACTTGGTCCTGCCTCAGAGCAGGCGGCTAGTCTTGATGACTTCTCGAGGTCCCTTCCTGCCCTACATTTCTATGACTCCATGATTCTATTATATTTTTTTGAGATTAAAAGTTTGGTTACTAAAGGTAATAGTGTTTATGTAATAAACGCTGACTTCTGTAAAGCGCTTGGTACTGCACAACATTTTGATTAAAAAACTAGAATGATACATGGTGCACATTAAATGGATTAAAAGCTGGCTAACTGATAGGTCTCAAAATGTAACTGTAGACAGGGTGACAGGTTTCAGAGTGGTTAGTCTGTATCAGCAAAAACGAGGAGTCCTTGTGGCACCTTAGAGACTAACAAATTTATTTGTGCATAAGCTTTCGTGGGCTAGAACCCACACAAAAGCTTATGCCCAAATAAATTTGTTAGTCTCTAAGGTGCCACAAGGACTCCTCGCTGTTTTTGTAGACAGGGTGTTTCTCATGGGGTCCTGCAGGAATCAGTTCTTGGTCCTACGCTATTTAACGTTTTTATGAATGACCTAGAAGAAAACAAAGTCATCAGATAAAGTTTGCAGATGACACAAAAATTGGGGAGTGGTAAATAATGAAGAGGACAGGTCACGGATTCAGAGCGATTTGGATCACTTGGTGAACTGAGCACAAGCAAACAATATGCGTTTAATATGGCTAAATGTGAAGTTATACATCTAGGAACACAGAATGTCAGCCATGCTCACAGGATGGGGGACTCTATCCTAGGAAGAGGGGACTCTAAAAAGATTTGGGGGGGGGGGCATAGGTGCTGGAAATAGGAGTGCAGGGGGTGCTGCAGCATCCCCTGGCTGGAAGTGTTTCCAAGTTTTACAGTTTGGTTCAATGGCTCTCAGCACCCCCACTATACAAATTATTCCAGCACCTCGGGGGGGGGGGGGGGGGGGGAGGGAGCGGGAGGCGGGGGGGGGAACTGGGGGGGGCAGGGGGGGGGGGGGGGGGGGGGGGGGGGGGGGGAATAATCAGCCAAACACAGTGGCCAAAAGAGCTAATGCGATCCTGGGATGTATAAACAGGGGAATCTTGAGTATGAGTAGAGATTATTTTACCTTTTTATTTGGCAATGGTGCAACTACTGCTGGAATACTGTGTCCAGTTCTGATGTCCGTAATTGGTGATAATTTGGAGAAGGGTTCAGAGAGGAGCCACGAGAACGATTAAAGAATTAGAAAAAATTAGTGATAAACTCTTAAAAAAAAAAAGAGAAGGTTAAGGCGTGATTTGATCAATGTATAAGTACCCACATGGAAAACAAAATGTTTAATAATGGGCTCTTCAATCTAGCAGAGAAAGGTCTAACATGATCCAATGGCTGGACATCAAAGCTAGACAAACTCTAACTGGAAATAAGGTGTATGTTTTTAACAGTGAGGGTAATTAACCATTAGAACAATTTACCAAGGATCATGGTGGATACCCCATAACTTGACAAATTTTAAATCAAGAGCAAATGTTGTTTTGAAAAGCTCTACTCTAGAAACTATTTTGGGGCAGTTCCCTGGCCTATGCCGTACAGAAGGTCAGACTAGTCCTACGGCCCATGCTATAATCCCATCTATTCATACAAAATGACAGGATCTAAATTAGCAGTCACCACTCAAGAAAGATCTTGGAGTCATTATGGACAGTTCTCCGAGAACATCCGCTCAATGTGTGGCAGCAGTCAAAAAAGGTAACATAAGAATGGGCCACACTGGGTCAGACCAAAGGTCCATCTAGCCCAGTATCCTGTCTTCCGACAGTGGCCAATGCCAGGTGCCCCAGAGGGAACGAACAGAACAGGTAATTATCAAGTGATCCACTCCCTGTCACACATTCCCAGGTACTGGTAAATAATGTTGGGAATCATTACGGAAGGGATAGTTACTGTAATAAGATAGAAAATATATTGCCTCTGTATAAATCCATAGTATGCCCACACCTTGAATAATGCTTGCAGATCTGGTCACCCCACCTCAAAAAAGATATATTGGGATTTGAAAAGGCACAGAAAAGGGCAACAAATGACTGAGGGCATGGAACAGCTTCCATATGATGATTAGGGGTTTAGAGAGGGTCCCATACAAGGAGAGATTAGAGAGGCTGGGACTCTTCAGCTTGGAAAAGAGAAGACTAAGGGGGGACATGATAGAGGTATATAAAATCATGAGTGATGCTGAGAAAGTGGATAAGGAAAAGTTATTTACTTATTCCCATAATACAAGAACTAGGGGTCACCAAATGAAATTAATAGGCAGCAGGTTTAAAACAAATAAAAGGAAGTTCTTCTTCACGCAGCGCACAGTCAACTTGTGGAACTCCTTACCTGAGGAGGTTGTGAAGGCTAGGACTATAACAATGTTTAAAGGGGGACTGGATAAATTCATGTTATTAGCCAGGATGGGTAAGAATGGTGTCCCTAGCCTCTGTTTGTCAGAGGGTGGAGATGGATGGCAGGAGAGAGAGATCACTTGATCATTGCCTGTTAGGTTCACTCCCTCTGGGGCACCTGGCATTGGCCACTGTCGGCAGACAGATACTGGGCTAGATGGACCTTTGGTCTGACCCGGTACGGCCTTTCTTATGTTATGAGGAGAGATTAATAAGATTGGGACTGTTCAGCTTGGAAAAGAGACAACTAAGGGGGGATATGATAGAGGTCTATAAAATCATGACTGGTGTGGAGAAAGTAAATAAGGAAGTGTTATTTACTCCTTCTCATAACACAGGAACTAGGAGTCACCTAATGAAACGAATAGACAGAAGGTTTAAAAACAACCAAAAGGAAGTATTTTTTCCACACAAATGCACAGTCAACCTGTGGAACTCCCTGCCAGGGGATGTTGTGACAGCCAGGACTAGAACAGGGTTCAGTACAGAACTAGATCAGTTCATGGCGGACAGGCCCATCAGTGGCTATTAGCCAGGCTGGGCACGGCTGGTGTCTCCGGCCTCTGTTTGCCGGGGAACGGGCGACAGGGGCTGGGTCACTGGGTGATCCCCGGGTCTGTTCACTCCTCTGGGGCGCCGGGGGCAGACAGGACACAGGGCTGGATGGGCCTTTGAGTCCCGTGGCCGGTCCTACGGGGGGTCAGGCTGGGTCTCACGACGGGCCCGTCTGGCCTCGCACTGTCGCCTCACCGGCCCCCCCCCCCCGGTGCCAGGCTGCGGCCCCGGGACCCCCCGGCCGGTCCCGAGGCAGCGGACCCGGGGCCCCCCCCCCGGCCGGTGCCAGGCTGCGGACCCGGGGCCCCCCCCCCCCGGCCGGTCCCGAGGCCGCGGACCCGGGCCCCCCCCCCCCCCGGCGCCCCCCCCCCGGCCCCGGGGCGGCGGGCCCGCGCCCCCCCCCCCCGGCCGGTGCCCGGCGGCGGCCCCGGGACCCCCCCCCCCGGCCGGTCCCGAGGCCGCGGACCCGGGCCCCCCCCCCGGCCGGGGCCAGGCCGCGGACCCGGGACCCCCCCCCCCCCGCCCCCCCCGCGGCCGCGGACCCCGGCCCCCCCCCCCGGGCGCCGCCCCCCCGCGGACCCGGGGCCCCCCCCCCGCCCCGCCCCCGCCCCCGAGCGCGGCGCCCCCCCCCCCCCCCCCCCCCGGGCGCGGGCCTGCGGCCCCCCCCCCCCCCGGCCGGGCCCGAGGCCGCGGACCCGGGCCCCCCCCCCGGCCGGGGCCCGGCCGCGGGCCCGGGGCCCCCCCCCCGCCGGGGGCCGGGCGCGGGCCCCGGGGCCCCCCCCCCCGCCCCCCCCCCCGGGGCCAGGCTGCGGCCCCGGGCCCCCCCCCCCCCGGCCGGTCCCGAGGCAGCGGACCCGGGACCCCCCCCCCGGCCGGTGCCAGGCTGCGGACCCGGGACCCCCCCCCGGCCGGTGCCGAGGCAGCGGACCCGGGACCCCGCGCGGGCCGCGCACTCACCCGGCGATGAGGATGATGATGCGCAGCGGGTCCCGCACCACGGTGAAGAGGACGAGCCCGAGCGCCGGCCCGAAGGCGATGAAGGTGCAGCCGAAGAACACGGCGAGGGACATGGCGGCCCGGGGGGGGGGGCGGGGCCAGGGGCTCCGGGGGCTCCCGGTCCGGCGGGCGCGGGCCCCTCGCTGCGGGCGGGGCTCGGTCGGTCGGTCTGTCCGGCTGCCTGTGCCGCTCCCGCGCCGCCCGACTCAGCCCCGCCCCGCCGGTCCCGGCCCTTCCGGGAGCCCGGTGACATCACATCCCGCTGCCGGGCCCCCTTAAAAGGGCAACGCCGGGGCCGGGACTGGGGCCCCTCCGCTGGGCTGGGCTGGAGCGGGCAGCCTCGGTCCTGCCCCGCCGGGCCCCCGAGCCGAGCCGGGCCCCGCCCCGCCCCGCGGCAGCCTGTACAGTGCGGTGCTGAGCATCATTGGGCCAAGCCGCGTAACCTGGGGCTGATGGAACCGCCCCCCCCCCCCAGGCGGGACCGGACCCCCGACACCCCCCCCCCCCCCGCTCCTGCCAGGTCCGGGTCTAGGCTCCCCGGAGAGGGGACCGGGGCTTCCTCTGCTCTGCCCAACGCGCTCCTGGGTGCTGAGTAACGGAGCAGGGCGCTGAGCCTCGGGGGGCTCCGGGGTCAGTCGTGGGGACAAAGGCCCGGGGGTGGGGTCCAGGGTCAGTCGTGGGGGCGAAGGCCCGGGGGGGGGGGTGTCCGGGGTCAGTCGTTGGGCCGAAGGCCGGGGGGGGCTCGGCGGCCGCCGCCGGCGCCGGGGCCCCGGGGGGGGGTGGCGCCGCCCCCCCCCCGGGCTTCGCCCCCACGACCGACCCTGGACCCCACCCCCGGGCCCTTGTCCCCACGACTGACCCCAGACCCCACCCGAGCCTTCATCCCCATGACTGACCCCAGACCCCACCCGAGCCTTCATCCCCATGACTGACCCCAGACCCCACCCGAGCCTTCATCCCCATGACTGACCCCGGACCACCCCCCCCCCGGGGGGGCGCGGGGTCAGTCGTGGGGACAAAGCCCGGGGGGGGTGTCCGAGGTCAGTCGTGGGGATGAAGGCCGGGGGGGGGTGGGTGTCCGGGGTCAGTCGTGGGGGCGAAGCCCGGGGGGGTGTCCGAGGTCAGTCGTGGGGATGAAGGCCGGGGGGGGGGGGTGTCCGGGGTCAGTCGTGGGGGCGAAGGCCGGGGGAGGTTCGGGGTCAGTCATGGGGACGAAGGCTCGGGGGAGGTCCGGGGTCAGTCATGGGGACCGGGGGGGGGGGGCAGGGAGTTGGGTCAGGCCTTTTGGATCCTTCCCCCCCGGAGCAGAGTGCTGAAGCCCCCTCCCTGAGCTCAGGGGAAGGGCAGGGTGGGAGCTCCAGGAATGAACTCGGCCTGCCAGGAAGCCGGGACTCCAGCCCTGCCACAGGGCACCGAGTTCAGCCAAGCCGAGCCATGTGCCCAGCACAGAGGATGCACCTGTTTCCTGAGGTGGGTGGATCTGATCAGCTGCTTGGGCCAGGCCCTGCTGCTCTAACACCTCAGGGCCGACCCTGCCATGGACCTCACAACCGGACGTAACCCAGCGAGGGGGCCAGCCGAGAAAGGAGGGAAGCAGCATTTAAACCAATGTGGCTGCCCTTCCCCCATTTACAGGGAGATGATTCCCCAGCCTGATACACACGCCTGGCAGGGAGCTTCCCTGAGATCGCCCCGACTCCTCCATTCCCCCAAGTTACCCCACTCTATCAGCCTAAAAAACCACACTCCCAAATGCCAAAAGTTTTACAGACAAAAAGCGCCGGTGTGAACAGCGCTTTGTCGGCGTGAGAGCTCTCTCCCGCCAGCCAGCAGCGGCTACACTGCGCACCTTTAGTGGCACGGATGTAGCGACACAGCTGTGTCACTAAAAGGTGTGAAGTGTAGACATAGCCTGTGTTTACTGTCTGCCTTAGCCCGGAGGCTAAACCTGCTCCCTGCTCTGCCCCACCCAGAGGGCCACAGCTTCCCTTATAAACTGTTAATTGCTGTCTGCCCTGGCCTGGAGACCCTGGGCTAAAGACTGTTTACTGCTCTGCTGAGCCCAAGGGGCTAGAGCTCCAGACTGTTAATGGTCGTTTGCCTCTGCGAGGAGGCTGCGAGCTATAAACTGCTTACGACTCGGCCCCACCAGCAGGACCAGAGCCCGAGTGGTGAGGTGGGGTGGCCTCCCTCCCCCCTTGAGAGCGAGAGACACTACAGTCCTGGTCTATGGAGAGCTTGCTTCGGAGGATGAGGTCGGGGGGGATTGGGGGTAGTTTGAAGGCCAGAAGAGGAGGTTAAGGAAAAATTTTCTTTCAGGTCCCCATCGAGTATGGGTTGTAGTCTGATGACATGCCATATGGTTTCCAATGTGGGGTGGTAGGTGACAACAGGGGTGTGCAGTAAAAGGGGGTTTTATTGCTGTGTGGAAGCAGGTTCTCTCGGAGTATTTGGGTGGCTCGGTCCATGACGAGATCTGCTCTGGTGGAGTGTCCTGGTTTGGTGAAGGCGGTTTCACATGTGTTAAGGCGCATGTCCCGGACTTTCTCCTCAGAGCACATGCTGTGGTAGCTGAGTGAGACGCTCGTCAGACATAGGTGTGTTGCGCCTGCTGGGACATGCCTGTGTCACAGCCAGTTGGCCCGTTGCTGGGTTTGATGTTCTTCCCAGTGACTTGTCTACATGTGCTGTGCTGGCATGCTGTATGTTTGCTGGTCCAGGACTCAGCGTTACTGAGCACAGGAGCAATGACGGCGTGTAGAGGAATGGAGCATGTTTCTATTTGGGTTTAGTGTCTGACCCCCTTTGGTTGCTGCTTTAGAAGAGGTGGCCCCTGAGCTGAGTCAGCTCCATTTGTTGAGTGGCCGGGGAATTGGCCCAGTTCTTCCCAGCAGCTGTCACTCAGCGCTGCATCTCCCACACACAAGGTGCATTCGTGTGAGGTGTCTATTGGGGTTTTATCCCAATCAATGGAACCAGTTCAAGTTGGGCCCCAGACATCACTAGTGCAGAATGGGCTGGACTGTCCCATGTGAGGGATTCACCAAGGTATTTAGGCACCAGGTCCCAGGTTTGGCTCAATTGCAATTCACAAAACTCCTGCCGAACCTGGTATGTGTCTAAATGGTCTGGGTAGAATTTCTCTCTGCACTGTTGCCTGCCTGTCAGCATGTGCACTCCTGCCCCACTCTGGGCATCAGGACACCTCAGCCCTGGAGCAATTCACAAACCGGGGAGACGGGTGAACGCATGCCTAGCTCACCTGCAGGGCCTGATCCTGTAGGGGTGCTGAGAGTCTGCTGACTGGATTGCAGCACTTTCAGAATTTGTCAGAAAGAGAAGGTGGAGCCACCCCATTATACCTTCTAGCCCAGTGATAGAACCTGTCTGGGCTGTGGGAAACCTAGGGATCAGTTCCCTCCTCTCTGCCAGAGCCTGGGCTCCCACATCTAACCATTGGGCTAAAAACTATGAGAGCATCACCTCCTCCTCCAGCTGTTGTGTAGCGTGAGGCCCCTGCCGAGCTCGCGGTCACAAAGCGGCCTGACTCCAGGAGATGGTTCCTGGCTGTGCGTCCCTGCAGCCCAGGCCAAGGCACCAAACTCCCTGAGAGGGATGAGGTGGGGACACATCCCTGTTGTTGGCATCTCCCATTGGCTTCCGCCCTGCTCCAGCCCCAAGCCCCGGCAGGTGTGCCCCATGGGGCTGAAGCCTCGAGACTCTCCTCCCCACTGGGCAGAAGACCCGGCTCCCCGCTGCCAGGCAGAAGACCCGATTTCCCCCCCCCCCCCGGTAGGTGGAGAATGGGTGGTGGCGTGGGGGGCTCCGCAAGCTGCACTTTAACTGTAAAAGAGTTTGGCCACCCCTGCTCTAGAACTCTGGCCCTTTGGGCGGGAGGAAGCAGGAAGCAGGCTTTAGCCTAACCTGGCTAAGGCAGACAGCAAACACACAGTCTGGAGCCTACAGTCTCCTGGCTTGGGCAAGCCACAAGCAATCACAGGCCTTCTGGCCTCTGGGTGAATAGGCTGCTACCCTGGGGGTGGGGTTGGCAGCAGAGGGTAGGGGGTCCTAGGCCCACCTTACTCCACAGGGTCCCAGCCCAGGGCTGTAACAGTGGTGAATGGTTCCGCCGCTGGGTCAGTGGGGATCCTACTGAAACACGCTGACTCCTGCTCCAGGAATAAAACCGGACTAAAGTCTGTTTCCCTTGGGCTACTTCCATAGGTGCTGGAACTAGGGTGCTGGGGGAGCTGCCGCACCCATGGCTTGACGTGGTTTCCATCAGATCCGGGTTTACAGTTTGGCTCAATGGCTCTCAGCACCTCCACTATACAAATCATTCCAGCATCCCTGGCTACTTCGTACCACTGTCCGGGCAGGGGGTTCCATAGTCCAAGCGTCCTCTGTCTCCTTGGGGTACACTGCAGATGGCATTCCCGGCAACTCCTCTCCAGGGGGCAGGGTGCTACACGGTGCTGGTTCAGCTCCGGAGTTTTTCAGTGGACTGGAGACATCTGTGTCCTTCCCTGGCTCCCGGTAACGGAGCTGCAGGGCCCTCCCTTCATGCTTCCTGTCCCGCCCTGGTACTTCCGGTGCGGGGAATGGGGCAGGTTTAGCTCTGCCCACCAGGGGGAGTGTAGTGGTCCCTTGCTCTCAAGTCCAGAGGGAGGCCATTCCGCCGCACTACACACCCCACCCCCTCAAGTCCATCTCCCGGGAAAGGCAAAGAGACGGCAAAGTCCCCTTCTCCCAACCGAGAGAAGAAATCGGCATTGGTGTGGTCCTTACCAGTCCGATGACACACCGTGAACTGGTAGGGTTGCAGGGGGAGGTACTGATGCATCAGTCAGGTGGTCGTTTTCTTGACCATGTTCAGCCACTTTAGGGGAGCAGTCAGTCAGAAGCACGAAGGGGGGCCCGGGAGGTATATCTCAAGGAGTCCATGGCCCACTTGACTTCCAGAGCTTCTTTCTCAATAACCGAGTAGTTCTGCTCTCGGGAGAGCAACTTTCAGCTGATATATAATATGGGGTGCTCTTCCTCGTTAACCTCCTGGGAGAGGATGGCTCCCAGTCCCACCTCTGAGGCATTGGTCTGTAAAAGGAACTCCCGGTTGAAGTCAGGGCTGAACAGCACCGGCTCTTGGCACTGTTGGTCTTTGAGGGTCTGGAAGGCCCATCCACACTCATCCATCCAATGCACACATCGGGGACTGTCTTTTTTCATGAGCCACGATCAAGGCAAAATTGGGGACAAAGCGGTGGTAATATTCCGCTAGCCCCAGAAATTGCCACACCTGTCTTTTTGTGGTAGTAGGCCTGTAGACCCTGGACCTTTCCCACTAGGGGCCATACTTGGCCTTGCCCCAGGGTGTATCCCAGATGTGGTCTCCTGCCACCCAATCTTGCACTTCTTGGGGTTGGCAGTCAGCCGGCGGTGTGCAAGGCTCTAAGGACAGTGGTGACCTTGTTGAGGTGGTCTTCCCAGTGGCTGCTGTAAATCACTAGGTCATTGAGATAGGCAGCGGTGCAGGCACAATGGGGTTGTGGGATCCAGTCTATCGGACGCTGGAAGGTGGCCGGGGTGCCATGGAGACCGAAAGGCATCCAGGTGAATTGGTACAGCCTGGTCGGGGTGGTGAACGCAGTCTTCTCCCTGGAGCTTGGGTCCAGTGGAATTTGCCAGTACCCTTTGGTGAGATCCAGGGTGTTCATGTACTGGGCATCACTGAGTCGGTCTAGCTGCTCATTGATCCATGTCATCGGGTAAGCATCGAATGTAGAGATGGGGTTGGCTCTTTGGAAATTGATGCAGAACCTAAGGTCTCATCTGGTCTCATTAGGGACCAGAATGATGGGACTGTGCCACTTACTTTGGGATCTCTTGACTATGCCTAGTTCCACCATGGCCTGGACCTCCTTGTCAACTACTTTGGGTGTTTGGCACAGCAATGGCCTTGTGGTCTCCCGGACAACTTCTCCCGAGTTCATCAATATTCTGTGTTGTACAAGTGTAGTCTGTCCTGGCTGAGCCATGAAGGTTTTAGGGAATGCCTTCAGCAGGCTCCTGACTTGCTTCTGTTGCTCCTCGGTCAGGGTATCCGCCAGCTGTGGCCCTTCAGAGTCCATTAGGTCAGGAAGCTGGGGCCCTAAGTCTGGCTCCAAGGGATATCAGCAGCCCCTCGCGTTCCCGCCATGCCTTTAACAGATATGACAGATTTACCATGTCCATTTCCCTTCCAGGCGGGTTGGCACACTTCATAGGTGACCAGCCCGACCTGGCAAATGATCTCATAAGGCCCCTGCCAGCATGCTGGGAGTTTAGATTCCTTGGAGGGTAGGAGGAGGAGAACCCTTTCATCAGGCTGAAAAGGTCCTTCCCTGGGCTCCCTTGTTAGAAGTTCCTAGTGGAGGTTCTCCTTCGCGATCTCCGGCACTGGCCAAGCACCCCTGAAGCTGCAGGACATACTGGAGGAGGCCCTGTGATGGGGACAGTGTTGGTTCCCAGTTCTCCCCCATAGGGTCTAGCAGTCCCCTTGGCTGCTGGCCCTTTAACAGCTCAAAGGGGGAGAACTTTGTCGACAACTGGGGTACCTTTTAGATGGCCAGCAACAGGGGTGGGATAAGTTGGTCTCAGTAGTGAAGTTCTTTCAGAGGGAACTTCCGCAGCATCTCCTTAAGGGTCTGATTAAAACGCTCCACAGGCCTGTCTGTGTGTGGATGGTACACAGATGTTTTCAACTTTTTTATCTCCAGCAGGTGACAGACCTGTCGAAGGAGCTTTGACATGAAGTTGGTGCCCTGATCAGTCAGGACTTCCTGGGGAAGGCCTACCTGGGCAAATATTATCAAGAATTCTGCAGCAATGGTTCATGTGCTGTGATGTTTTGGACAGGCACTGCTTCTGGGAAGTGGGTGGCATAATCTAAAACCACCTGGATATACTTGAATCTAACGACACTCTTTGTGATGGGCCCCCAAGAGATCCATGGCGATCCTCTCAAACAGGGTGCCAATCACTGGCAAGAGAATGAGGGGTGCCCTCTGTACTCCCTATGGGGCTGCAAGCTGGCATTTGGGACAGGAGTCGCAGAAATCTTTCACCTCCCGGTGCACCCCAGGCCAGAAGAACCAGGCCACGACTCTCATAGACTCATAGACTTTAAGGTCAGAAGGGACCATTATGATCATCTAGTCCAGGGGTAGGCAACCTATGGCACAGGTGCCGAAGGCGGCACGCGAGTTGATTTTCAGTGGCACTCACACTGCCCGGGTCCTGGCCACCGGTCCAGGGGACTCTGCATTTTAATTTAATTTTAAATGGAGCTTCTTAAACATTTTAAAAACCTTATTTACTTTACATACAACAATAGCTTAGTTATATATTATAGACTTATAGAAAGAGACCTTCTAAAAATGTTAAAATGTATGACTGGCACGCGAAACCTTAAATTAGAGTGAATAAATGAAGACTCGGCACAGCACTTCTGAAAGGTTGCCGACCCCTGATCTAGTCTGACCCTCCTGCACAACGCAGGCCACAGAATCTCACCCACCCACTCCTGTAACAAACCGCTAACCTATGGCCGAGTTATTGAAGTCCTCAAATTGTGGTTTAAAGACCTCAAGGTGCAGAGAATCCTCCAGCAAGTGACCCATGCCCCACGCTGCAGAGGAAGGCGAAAAACCTCCAGGGCCTCTGCCAATCTGCCCTGGAGGAAAATTCCTTCCTGACCCCAAATATGGCGATTAGTTAAACCCTGAGCATGTGGGCAAGACTCACCAGCCAGCACCCAGGAAAGAATTCTCTGTAGTAACTCAGATCCCACCCCATCTAACATCCCATCACAAGCCACTGGGCATATTTACCGCTAATAATCAAAGATCAACTAATTGCCAAAATTAGGCTAGCCCATCTCTCACTAGTGTTTTCTCATGACCCAGTGGATTATTTAATCTTTTTATTACTGACCTTGGCACAAAAAGTGGGAATGTGCTAATAAAGTTTGCGGATGACACAAAGCTGGGAGGTATTGCTAATACAGAGAAGGTCCGGGATATCATACAGGAAGATCTGGATGACCTTGTAAACTGGAGTAATAGTAATAGGATGAAATTTAATAGTGAAAAGTGCAAGGTCATGCATTTAGGGATTAATAACAAGAATTTTGGTTATAAATTGGGGACACATCAGTTGGAAGTAACAGAGGAGGAGAAGGACCTCGGAGTATTGGTTGATCACAGGATGACTATGAGCCGCCAATGTGATATGGCCATTAAAAAAGCTAATGCGNAGTTTATGGAGGGGATGGTATGATGGGCTAGCCTAATTTTGGCAATTAATTGATCTTTGATTATTGGCAGGTAAATATGCCCAATGGTCTGTGATGGGATTTTAGATGGGGTGGGATCTGAGTTACTACAGAGAATTCTTTCCTGGGTATCTGGCTGGTGAGTCTTGCCCACATGCTCAGGGTTCAACTGATCGCCATATTTGGGTTCGGGAAGGAATTTTCCTCCAGGGCAGATTGGCAGAGGCCCTGGAGGTTTTTCGCCTTCCTCTGCAGCATGGAGCACGGGTCACTTGCTCGAGGATTCTCTGCACCTTGAGGTCTTTAAACCACGATTTGAGGACTTCAATAACTCAGGCATAGGTTAGGGGTTTGTTACAGGAGTGGGTGGGTGAGATTCTGTGGCCTGTGTCATGCAGGAGGTCAGACTAGATGATCATAATGGTCCCTTCTGACCTTAAAGTCTATGAGTCTATGACTGCTGGAACATCATGGATGAGTTGCAAGATTGCATGTTGGTGCCACGAGGGCTGAGCTCAGGTTTCGTGTGTTCACGGGTCACAGTCGATTCGGTAAATGTGGTCACTGGTCAGTTTGAAGTGGGTGGTACATCATTACCCAATTGGAACTCCGTCACAGTCCCATTGATGCAAGCCAACTGTTTGTAGGCCCGACTGAGTGTTGGATCCTCACTTTGGTCCCGGCTGAAGTCTGCCCCCAAACTCAGGGCCTCTTCCAGAGGGTCGCAGTCAGGGTCTCTGTTTCTTTGGCCATTCAGGTTGGGATTCTTGGGTGCCTCGTCCGCTTCCTCAAAGGGCTCTCCCTCAAAGGCTACTTCAGGCTTATGGGACCCCAGGTTTGCAGCATGCAGGACCTCCACAAATCCCCTCTAGTCATGGCCCAAGATAACAGGGAATGCTAGCCCTGGTGCTGGCCTACCGTCATGGTCCGTGCCTCCCCTTTCACCATCATGGTGACCTGCGCCTTGGGGTAGGGCTTCACCTCCCTGTGGATGCATTGCAGCCGAATGACTCCAAGTGGTGGATCTGGGGGCTGGATGAGGTCATAGAATCATAGAATATCAGGGTTGGAAGGGACCTCAGGAGGTTCTAGTCCAACCCCCTGCTCAAAGCAGGACCAATCCCCAACTAAATCATCCCAGCCAGGGCTTAGTCAAGCCTGACCTTAAAAACCTCTAAGGAAGGAGATTCCACCACCTCCCTAGGTAACCCATTCCAGTGCTTCACCACCCTCCTAGTGAAAAAGTGTTTCCTAATGTCCAACCTAAACCTCCCACACTGCAACTTGAGACCATTGCTCCTTGTTCTGTCATCTGCTATCACTGAAAACAGTCTAGATCCATCCTCTTTGGAACCCCCTTTCAGGTAGTTGAAAGCAGCTATCAAATCCCCCCTCACTCTTCTCTTCTGCAGACTAAACAATCCCAGTTCCCTCAGCCTCTCCTCATAACTCATGTGCTCCAGCCCCCTAATCATTTTTGTTGCCCTCCGCTGGACTCTTTCCAATTTTTCCACATCCTTCTTGTAGGGCCCAAAACTGGACACAGTACTCCAGATGAGGCCTCACCAGTGTCGAATAGAGGGGAACGATCACGTCCCTCGATCTGCTGGCAATGCCCCTACTTATACAGGCCAAAATGCCATTAGCCTTCTTGGCAACAAGGTCACACTGTCGACTCATATCAGAGCAGGAACAGGGCTGAACTATGCTGTAGGAAGCTTTAAGCCAGGTATGAAAAAACCATCAGATCATACCTAGAGACTATTTATCTGAAACTCCAGATATGTAAGTAAACCAGGGAATGTCTAGGAAGATGCGATTAGGGTCATTTCTTTTATTTCTTATTGGCTTGTGGCCTCCTCTGTGCTAACCCCCAAATGCTTTTGTTTTGCTTGTAACCTTTATGCTGGACCTCAAGAAAACCATTCTTGATGCTTCATTATATTTGCTCTTTTTAAATCTAGCAATAGCGTACGTTCCAGATGTATTTTCTTTCTTTTTGTTTTTAATCAAATTTACCTTTTTTAGGAACAGGATTGGGGTTTTCTGTCCTAAAAGGTTTGTGCATATGTTGTTTAATTAGCTGGTGGCAACAGCTGATTTCCTTTGTTTTTCTTTCTCAGCTCTTCCCTGGGGGTGGGGGTGAAAGGGCTTGAGGGTACCCCACAGGAAGGAATTCCCAAGTGCGCCTTCCTGGGTTCTCAGAAGAGGGTTTTTGCACTTGGGTGGTGGCAGCATCTACCCATCCAAGGTCAGAGAGAAGCTGTAACCTTCGGAGTTTAATACACGCCTGGAGTGGCCAGTATTAATTTTTAGAATCTTTGCGGGCCCTCACCTTCTGCACGCGAATTGGCAGAGTGGGGAATCAGCCTTGACAGGCGGGTTAGGGCTCAGCTAACTCCACCAAGAGTGAGAACACCCAGCATCTGTCGAGCCAGCCCAGTCCTGGGTTTCCATCTGGCCCAGACACAGGCCTGAGCAGTAACAAAACCAAAAGAACCCCAAGAAAAGACCCTGAGAGCTGCGCTGAAGTGAATGAAACGCCCGGGTTAGGAAACGAGCCCAAACCTCTTGGACCGTCTGAGCGAGGAAGCAAGGGCACAAGACGCTAGCATTATGGAGGTGACACACTGCCAGTATGCGTCTCATGGAAAGCGGACCCAATTCTCTGGCCTGGACAGGCGCTGTGTGGACTGATTGGGGGGTTAGAAATACTTTAATAGACAGGACAGGCACTTGTTAATAAGTACAGGCCACAGACTGGGGTTTATTGTTTTTCTTTTACCTGTAACCTTATGTTCCCAAAGCCTTTTACTTGCTTGTATTTGAATCTTTATCTCAAGCTCCATTAAATAAACTTCAATCTGGTTTTACTAGAGCCACGCCCCAGTGCTTTGTGCTAAGGCATGTGTTGAACTGGGTGAAGCCAGTGACCTGGGCTGCCCTGCTTCCACAGAGGCAGTGGATTGGTGGACGTTGCAGGTGTCCAGAAGACAAGGAAGCGGGCATGCGACTGTAACAAGGTGGGCTGGGTAAATTGCTAGCCTGCAGCAGGAAAGAGTGGGGCTTGCAGTATCCCAGAGGGGATCGCCTGTATTGCCTGCAGCCAGTAGCTTTGGGAGAACTTCCCCTGGTGGGCCCAGACAAGATGCCCTCACACCATAAGCAGGTGGTAGCAAGTCACCCTGGACTCCTTCGTTAACCCTGAAAAGTGTCACACTGGCTCCAGCTCCCTGCACAGAATGATTGTGAAAGCACAGACCTGCAGAATTATGGCAGCCTCTCAGCAAATCCAGACTCAGCACTGGGGGTGGGCTGGGGAGGCACAAAGCACAAAAAGCAAGGAGCGACAGGGCAGCCAAGGGGACAGAGAGATTCTAGCCCAATGTCCAAGATGTGACGGAACAAGATAAATTTATTTCCTCAAACTACCAGGAATCCTAAGTGATGTCTCTTCAGAGCGAGAAGGAAAAACTCCCTGCCTTTGGGAGATGGAGAGAAATGTGTCCGTGCTATGGAGGTGCCTGCTCTAGAGCAGGGACAGGCAGCAATGACAAATTGATGCAGGAGATCAAACCCCAAAGACAGGAAAGCCCTCCCCTCCCCTCAGCAACAGAGACCGGAGAGGGCTGGCTCCTATACTTTGGAAACATCTGTCTACCCAGTCAGGCCAAGAGCCCCATTGAAATGAGCTGGTGGGGGCAGAGGCTCCCAGCTGCGGGCAGCTTCTCCCCACCCTGACCCCCCCTGGCTAAGGACCAGACATCTGTCCATCTTGTTAAACTTGCTTTAATATTTGGACATGAAGACAGGACAGAGCCGATCTGGCTGTGCACAGACAAGACGCCCCAGGGCCAGGGTATGGGCCGCAGGGTTTCCCTTCTCATGGATGTGTGGCTTTGGCCATGACGCAGTTCCCTTGGTGACCTCCAGAGGGTGCCAATGGGGTGCAGGGGCAGGCGGATAGAGTGGGGCTCTTCAAGCGGCTCAGAGGTTGTTCAGCTCCAGCAGGGTCTGGTCTAGAACTTGGTGAATGCCAACGTTCTCCTCTTTGGCACTGGCCAGATTCTCTGTAAACACAAGGGACATCCAGACACACATCCAGACAGGCAGACGCAGATGCCAGCCACATGTGATCAGCCACACAGACAGACACAGAGCACACACACACACACACACACACACCCGCCCAGACAGACCAAGCCAAGACAGACACAGACACACACGGAGACCCGCCCATGCACAGGGACAGACAGACCGAGCCACCCGCCCAGACAGACCGAGCCAAGACAGACACAGACACACACGGAGACCCGCCCATGCACAGGGACAGACAGACCGAGCCACCCGCCCAGACAGACCGAGCCAAGACAGACACACACNTAGCCTTCTTGGCAACAAGGTCACACTGTCGACTCATATCAGAGCAGGAACAGGGCTGAACTATGCTGTAGGAAGCTTTAAGCCAGGTATGAAAAAACCATCAGATCATACCTAGAGACTATTTATCTGAAACTCCAGATATGTAAGTAAACCAGGGAATGTCTAGGAAGATGCGATTAGGGTCATTTCTTTTATTTCTTATTGGCTTGTGGCCTCCTCTGTGCTAACCCCCAAATGCTTTTGTTTTGCTTGTAACCTTTATGCTGGACCTCAAGAAAACCATTCTTGATGCTTCATTATATTTGCTCTTTTTAAATCTAGCAATAGCGTACGTTCCAGATGTATTTTCTTTCTTTTTGTTTTTAATCAAATTTACCTTTTTTAGGAACAGGATTGGGGTTTTCTGTCCTAAAAGGTTTGTGCATATGTTGTTTAATTAGCTGGTGGCAACAGCTGATTTCCTTTGTTTTTCTTTCTCAGCTCTTCCCTGGGGGTGGGGGTGAAAGGGCTTGAGGGTACCCCACAGGAAGGAATTCCCAAGTGCGCCTTCCTGGGTTCTCAGAAGAGGGTTTTTGCACTTGGGTGGTGGCAGCATCTACCCATCCAAGGTCAGAGAGAAGCTGTAACCTTCGGAGTTTAATACACGCCTGGAGTGGCCAGTATTAATTTTTAGAATCTTTGCGGGCCCTCACCTTCTGCACGCGAATTGGCAGAGTGGGGAATCAGCCTTGACAGGCGGGTTAGGGCTCAGCTAACTCCACCAAGAGTGAGAACACCCAGCATCTGTCGAGCCAGCCCAGTCCTGGGTTTCCATCTGGCCCAGACACAGGCCTGAGCAGTAACAAAACCAAAAGAACCCCAAGAAAAGACCCTGAGAGCTGCGCTGAAGTGAATGAAACGCCCGGGTTAGGAAACGAGCCCAAACCTCTTGGACCGTCTGAGCGAGGAAGCAAGGGCACAAGACGCTAGCATTATGGAGGTGACACACTGCCAGTATGCGTCTCATGGAAAGCGGACCCAATTCTCTGGCCTGGACAGGCGCTGTGTGGACTGATTGGGGGGTTAGAAATACTTTAATAGACAGGACAGGCACTTGTTAATAAGTACAGGCCACAGACTGGGGTTTATTGTTTTTCTTTTACCTGTAACCTTATGTTCCCAAAGCCTTTTACTTGCTTGTATTTGAATCTTTATCTCAAGCTCCATTAAATAAACTTCAATCTGGTTTTACTAGAGCCACGCCCCAGTGCTTTGTGCTAAGGCATGTGTTGAACTGGGTGAAGCCAGTGACCTGGGCTGCCCTGCTTCCACAGAGGCAGTGGATTGGTGGACGTTGCAGGTGTCCAGAAGACAAGGAAGCGGGCATGCGACTGTAACAAGGTGGGCTGGGTAAATTGCTAGCCTGCAGCAGGAAAGAGTGGGGCTTGCAGTATCCCAGAGGGGATCGCCTGTATTGCCTGCAGCCAGTAGCTTTGGGAGAACTTCCCCTGGTGGGCCCAGACAAGATGCCCTCACACCATAAGCAGGTGGTAGCAAGTCACCCTGGACTCCTTCGTTAACCCTGAAAAGTGTCACACTGGCTCCAGCTCCCTGCACAGAATGATTGTGAAAGCACAGACCTGCAGAATTATGGCAGCCTCTCAGCAAATCCAGACTCAGCACTGGGGGTGGGCTGGGGAGGCACAAAGCACAAAAAGCAAGGAGCGACAGGGCAGCCAAGGGGACAGAGAGATTCTAGCCCAATGTCCAAGATGTGACGGAACAAGATAAATTTATTTCCTCAAACTACCAGGAATCCTAAGTGATGTCTCTTCAGAGCGAGAAGGAAAAACTCCCTGCCTTTGGGAGATGGAGAGAAATGTGTCCGTGCTATGGAGGTGCCTGCTCTAGAGCAGGGACAGGCAGCAATGACAAATTGATGCAGGAGATCAAACCCCAAAGACAGGAAAGCCCTCCCCTCCCCTCAGCAACAGAGACCGGAGAGGGCTGGCTCCTATACTTTGGAAACATCTGTCTACCCAGTCAGGCCAAGAGCCCCATTGAAATGAGCTGGTGGGGGCAGAGGCTCCCAGCTGCGGGCAGCTTCTCCCCACCCTGACCCCCCCTGGCTAAGGACCAGACATCTGTCCATCTTGTTAAACTTGCTTTAATATTTGGACATGAAGACAGGACAGAGCCGATCTGGCTGTGCACAGACAAGACGCCCCAGGGCCAGGGTATGGGCCGCAGGGTTTCCCTTCTCATGGATGTGTGGCTTTGGCCATGACGCAGTTCCCTTGGTGACCTCCAGAGGGTGCCAATGGGGTGCAGGGGCAGGCGGATAGAGTGGGGCTCTTCAAGCGGCTCAGAGGTTGTTCAGCTCCAGCAGGGTCTGGTCTAGAACTTGGTGAATGCCAACGTTCTCCTCTTTGGCACTGGCCAGATTCTCTGTAAACACAAGGGACATCCAGACACACATCCAGACAGGCAGACGCAGATGCCAGCCACATGTGATCAGCCACACAGACAGACACAGAGCACACACACACACACACACACACACCCGCCCAGACAGACCAAGCCAAGACAGACACAGACACACACGGAGACCCGCCCATGCACAGGGACAGACAGACCGAGCCACCCGCCCAGACAGACCGAGCCAAGACAGACACACACGGAGACAGACCCGCCCATGCACAGGGACAGACAGACCGAGCCAGACAGGATCAAACCCAGACACACAGACACAAGCACACAAATGGACATTTCAGTGTCGCTGGGGAACAGCGTTTCCACACAGCACCATAACGTACCCCAGCTCCAAGCCAAGGCCCTACCAGGGACATGGCCTGACCTCACAGAGCAGCAATAGCTCAGAGGCCAGGTAGGGCGCCTGGACCGGTCAGATCCTTGCAGCCTAACTTCACACCCATTGCGTCTGCCTGTGCTCCCTGCAGGGTGGCACTGCACATGGGGCTCAGATGGCACAGCCCCATTTCCGCAGCCATGTGCTTCCAGCAGCCAGGTCCATTCCCAGCGAGTCCTGCCCAGCCACTCATGAAAACCTGGGCGGATGAAAGGTGCATAGTACCGACCAGCTGCTCCGAGACTCAGCTGGGAGCGGTGATCCATGGAGAGCAGGAGCAAGGCAGCAGCTCAGGAGGAGAGAGGACAGCACAGAGGGAAGAGAGACCAGCACTAACGAAACTGCAGGAGCCAGTTCTTCTAGCCCTTGTGTACAGCACATGCTACAGGGGAACCTGCTCACAGCACTTCCGCTGGAATGAGACTCGCCACGACACCCTCAGCTGGGAGACACTGGGTCTGGGAGTGGAGTAGCTGGGAGCTCCCCCTTCCAGTGCCTCCGTCCTTGCTGGGACAGGCGTTTCCATGAGGTCACCTGCAGCCAACGCTGCTGCCCTGCTGCCTAGAGCACCTGCTGGGAGAGGCTGGGGCCGGAGTAGCTGGGCTCCTGCCCTGTTCCTTACAGTTCCTGGAGCTGGAGAAGCTGGACCTGTGAGAGCAGTATCCAGACAGCCTTTGCCTGCAGCAGTTGGGTGGTTTAGGCAGTTCCTGGTAGAGCTGGTGGGAGGCTGGCTGTCCCCTTCCCGTGGGGAGCACTACGCTCTAGGGAGGGTTCGTGTGGCTCAGCCCATCACATGGGCACTCCCTCCCCAGCCGGGCAGCTGTTACCGGCTCAGCAGTGCCCCCGTGGGGAAGGTGGGGCTCTGGGTATTACAGCGGGGTCCCGATCGCTGGGTTGTGATGGCAGCAGGCTCTGCCCCTGGGCAAATCAACCAGCTCAGGAGGCTCCAGCCGTTCAGAGCAGGCTGGTCACTCTGAACTGCAAGGCCAGGGGGTGGGGTCCATGTGCCAAGTACCCAGCAGCAGGGAGAGGGCAGGGACTCCCCAGGGCCCAGGCCCACCCAGCCTGGTGGAGCCTGTTACCAGGACTCGGGGCTGCAGGGAATGTCCTGGGCAACGGAGGGGGCGGGCGATGGGGCTGGAACACCCCAAGAGACACAGGCTACGTGACATAAGCATGGGCTGAGGCTGGCTCAGTTGTTAAGTTCGTTAAGGATGACCCGCAGTTCGTTAGTGAGAATACGGTTTTTCTCCGCCTCCTGCTGGGAGCGCGCTATAGAAAACAGACGTCAGCGGCAGCAGAGGGAGAGAGAGAGAGAAAGGAGAGAGTTAGTGCAAAGAGAAAGTCAGGTGAGCCCCGGGGGGCGCACGTCCCGCAGCCTGTCTGCCCAGTGCAGGAAGGAGAAATGAACTCAGGTCTACAGGCAGAAGGGGAGCAGGCTCTGGCCTGGCTAGGGGATGGAGCAGCATTGAGGCATTCGAGAAGGAAAGAGGACATGGTTCCAGGGGATGGGGAGATTTGTATCACAAACTGGGGTGAGTTCTGACCCGGAAACATAATGCTCTTTGAAGGGGAAAGCCAATCACCGCTCCAGGAAGGAAAGTGCTGCCCCACTCAGCTAAACACAAGCCAGGAAGCCAGGTCAGGGCTGTGAAATGGTGTGTGAGCTGGGGCAAGTCCAGGCAACAAAAGAGAGACAGGGTCGGATCTAGCTCAGTTCAGGCTGGGACCCAGAGCCCGAAAGGAGCCCAAAGACCAGGCGAACTTTCCTCTCAAATGGAGCTAGCAGTGCGCTTGTCCCTCTCCCTCCCCCGATGCACAAAGGGGGAAGGTCGCCCTGACAGGCATGGCTGAGCTCAAGGGTCTGTCCAGGTTCTTAGGCCAGGCCCTTCCCCGCAGGGTCCAAGCGCCTGTGGATGTCTGTGCTGTAGAGCACACCTGGCGGGAGAACCCCCCATGTACAGGCATGAAAATGAGAGTGAAGGTGAAAAACCAAAGCAGCATGAAGAAAACAAAGGGGAAACCAAGGAGAGAAAATGTTTTATTGAGACCAACGCATTGACCCAGAAGGACAGAAAAGAAAGTCATGAAATGTGAACTCAAGAGTAACATGCGAAGGACAGGAAGAATGCAGCGCAGGGACAGGGGGACGCAGTAAGGGCTGCCAAGCCTCCCCCCGTTTTCCTTCCACCCCATTAGAGTGACCCTCTCCTCTCCTCCTGCCCTCAGCTTTGGAGGGGCTGCTTCCAGCTGGGGGGAATCCCCTCCGAGGGGGTGTCAATGGGGAGCAGAGCCCAGGCAGATTTGGTCAGAGGATGTGGAGCCCACACTGCCCCTCCCAATCCCAGCACTAGCTGCTCCCTTCTTGTTCCCAGAAGCTGGGCTAAATGCGCCTGCCTCTTGGGACCCAACACAAGTAAAGCTCCACTGTGCACCAGGGCACGCCCCTCTGTCTCCTCCCCCTGAGGCCTGGGGGTCCTGGCCCCACAGCTGCCATCTTCCCCAGGCGTGTTAGAACTCGGCAGCCCTTTGACACAAAGCATGCCCCATGGAGCAGGCGAGGCAGAAGGGAGCCAGACAGCCAGTAGCATGGGGAGCCCTGGCCTCTTCTCCCGGGCTGCAACAGGAGCTTTTCTCTATTTTACCTTCTGCACCAACTGCTCTTAAGGAAAGAGAGAAATCCAAATCTGCAGCCATCTCCCCGCCCGTCCACGGAGCAAGGATCAGCTGAGGCCAGCAGACAGAGACCCAGCATGTGGGGTGAGATGGGACCATGCACCTTCCATCCTCAGACCCCACCCCCGGGCGAGGGGTCAGCCCCTGAAGGCTCACCCCACTGTGTAACTGGACACTTCGCTGCAGATCAGGCTAGCTGGCCACACGCAGCACCTGGGCAAGGCCTATGCATGGCACATTGCAGACGGGCTGATTCTGGACCAGGGATGCTCCCCAGTCTGGGTTATGGGCTGGTCACTGCTCAGGGACCCTCCTCTCCTGCAGCTTTCACTGAGCAAACCACAGCCACCCAGCAGCACTGGAGCTTGTGGGGACAAAGAAGGGATGGACAGACAGACAGGCAGTGGGGAGCAGAGACCAAGGGATAGACGGACAGGCAGGCAAGCAGGGGCAGCCATGGCGACGGAGGTCACAAGCAGGCAGGGTGGGAGGGGGCGGGCAGACAGCGTGAGTGGAGTGCCATGGTGCTGGGACCGCTCGGGGGGCTCAGAGGGAGGTGATGTCGTTAAGCGCATTGTCCAGCTCCTCACTGATTGCCTTATACTTCATCTTCTGAGCATACACTTCATCTGCAGGCAGGAGGGAGCGCGGGGGGCGGCCCGTGGCAGAGAGCAGAGCAGGGCAGTGAGGGGGAGGGAGAAAGAGAGAGAGTGAACGTGAGAGAGAGAGACCTTGCTGCCATGGGAGGGTGCCGGGTAAGGCTCACACAGGTGCATGGGCCTCTGATAGGCCAGGCTGGTTCCTCCCACCCCTGCCCTTACCTCGTTGCTCCAGGGCCTCGCTTGGCCCCTTCTCACCAAGGGACTCTCCTGGCCCAGCCTGAGCTCCCTGGCCACTCTTCATCCCCTCCCTGCCTATTGTGCTCCTGGCCAGCCCCCTGTCCTGGGACCCTTCCTGGCCCACGCCCATCGCACGGTGATCCTGCTTCCCCTCCCTTCAGACTGGGATTCCCACGCAGGGGGGCAGGTCGTTCTGTGATACCCACACGGGCTCCCTGTCCCTCCCTCCTCTCCGGATCCCAGCGCTCCGCCACAGCCCCACGGCCGGAGGTTTCGGCTGGACAGACCCTGAGGCATGTCCCGGGCCTCCTAGGCTGGCTGTGCTCTGTGAGGAGGGGGGGCAAAGGGCAGGTCTCTGTACCTTCTAAGTCGTCAATGGTTTTCTCCAGCTTGGCCACGGATCGCTCAGCAAACTCCGCTCGGGTCTCAGCCTAGGGTCAGGAAACGGGGCGTTAGCTATGGTACCGACTGTCTGATGGAGAACTGATCAGGAGGTAGCATCTCCTGGGCCAGGACCCTCCATGGGCAGAGGGCCAGAGGCTACCCCACTTGGCCCCATGGAGGGGCCCCTTACTGGAGCTGGGACATGGCGAGCAGCCGAACCTCCTGTTGGACTCACTCCCCCAGCATTTCTGCAGGGCTCGGCTCCCTGCTCTGTTGTATCTGCAGTTGCAGCAGATCCAGCCCACCTGTCAGCTGCTCTGCACCGACTCCAGCCCCGCAACACGGGGCCAGGCCGTGGCTGGAGGAGCAGCAGCATTCAGAGCCATGTGTGGGTCCAAAGCAGAATCTGCCTTTGTGCTGCTAATTTCAGCTCCGCTCCAGGAATGACTGTGTCTGCCCCCCCGAAGCACCCCGGGGTCCTCACAGGCTGAGTTTGGCCCCTTAAGTGCATCAGAAACACACAGCTGGGCAGGGGAAGGGCGGTGGGGATGGCTCATGTTTTGGGGCAGGGTGTTAGGGAAGCCGGCCGTCTGCACAGTCCGGGGATCCTGTCCAGGAGGATGGTGGTTTTAGCCATTCAGAGGAGCGGGGCAGTAGACTCAGCATGGGTCAAGGACTAACCCAGGGGTTGTGCCCACAGAACAGGCACCGACTCTACAATGTGCCAGGGGGTGCTTGGCCCCCGGCTCTGCCCCAGGACCTGCCCCCACTCCACCCCTCCCACAAGGCCCAAGGCCCCACCTCCACCCCGCCTCTTACCGCCCCTGCTCCGCCCCCACCTCTTCCCGCCCAGTTCCACCCACTCCCCCGAGCACGCCGCAGCCTCACTTCTCCCCCCGCCCCCCCCAGAGCCTCCTGCATGCAGTGAAGCAGCTGTTCGCGGCGGGAGGAGGTGCGGGGAGGGAGGGGGAGGCGCTGATCGCGGGGCCCGCCAATGGGAGGGAGGCGCTGGGGTGCGGGGGAGAGCTGATGGGGGGCTGCCAGTTGGTGTTCAGGGCCCACCATTTCCCCCCCGAGGGTGCTCCAGTCCCAGAACACCCATGGAGTTGGCGCCTATGGCCCACAGCCAGGCCCACTCTGAAGGGTGGCAGGAAACCTGTGCACCCGGGGAGGACGGGGCGATTACACAAGGTCTCTGCCCTCCTGTCGGGGTCTCTGATTCTGGGCGTCTCTCACCTCCTTCAGTTTGTCTGTTAGCAGCTTGATCTCCTCCTCGTACTTGTCTTCCTTGGTGGAGTACTGTGAAGAAAGACACGCCTGAGTCGCTGCAGAGTCCCTGCGGCACCCGTGGGTCCCTCTCTCATAGCGACAGGCTGGCGGGCCCACCCCGACGTGCCCCACCATTGCCCAGATCCCAGGGTATCTCCCAGGAGAGCAGCACTCTGCTCCGCTCACTTCTCGGGCCCTGCTCCTCACCAGCCCCTGGGGGCCGGGGGCTGCACTCCTCCGGTTCCTACCTTATCAGCCTGGGCCTCCAGGGACTTCAAGTTGTTGGTGACAATTTTCAGCTCTTCCTCTAGGTCCCCGCATTTACTATTCCCAGCAGGCCAGGGCACGCGGAAGAGAGAAGGGAGGGGGGGCGGGGGGAGGAATGAAGGAAAGGAGAGAGAGAAAAAGCTCAGGAGAGAGAAACAGCAATTCAGATGGAGAGGAAGCAACAGACAGCCTAGCCCATGGCCCATGACCTCAGGCAAGCCACCATCCCTGCTGACCTACCCCGGTGGTAGTCACACAGCTCCTAGGAGTGAATGGCTGGGATGCGAGAGGCAGGCTCAGACACCCAGACTGTGCCCAGGCAGTGAAGGGGTAGAGTGAATCACCGGCCTGAGCGGGCTTGGCAGGTAACTGGATCTAAAGAAGGGCCAAAAGTCCGGAGCAGAGATGCCAGAGTGACAGGACCAGCCAGCCCAATTTGCCTCTGCCGGCTCAGCCCCACCTCGCGGGACCACATAAGAACGGCCGTACTGGGTCAGACCAAAGGTCCATCTAGCCCAGTATCCTGTCTACTGACAGTGGCCAATGCCAGGTGCCCCAGAGGGAGTGAACCTAACAGGTAATGATCAAGTGATCTCTCTCCTGCCATCCATCTCCACCCTCTGACAAACAGAGGCTAGGGACACCCTTCCTTACCCATCCTGGCTAATAGCCATTAATGGACTAACCTCCATGAATTTATCTAGTTCTCTTTTAAACGCTGTTATAATCCTAGTCTTCACAACCTCCTCAGGCAAGGAGTTCCACAGGTTGACTGTGCGCTGTGTGAAGAAGAACTAACTTCCTTTTATTTGTTTTAAACCTGCTGCCTATTAATTTCATTTGGTGACCCCTAGTTCTTGTATTATGGGAATAAGTAAATAACTTTTCCTTATCTACTTTCTCCACATCACTCATAATTTTATATACCTCTATCATATCCCCCCTTAGTCTCCTCTTTTCCAAGCTGAAAAGTCCTAGCCTCTTTAATCTCTCCTCATATGGGACCCTTTCCAAACCCCTAATCATTTTAGTTGCCCTTCTCTGAACCTTTTCTAGTGCCAGTATATCTTTTTTGAGATGAGGAGACCACATCTGTACGCAGTATTCAAGATGTGGGCGTACCATCGATTTATATAAGGGCAATAATATATTCTCCGTCTTATTCTCTATCCCCTTTTTAATGATTCCTAACATCCTGTTTGCTTTTTTGAC
>QXTE01000419.1:338068-376295 GCA_003942145.1 Platysternon megacephalum
TGCTCCTTTCTATTTGCCTCACTAGGATTTGACTTCCACTTTTTAAAGGAAGTCTTTTTATCTCTCACTGCTTCTTTTACATGGTTGTTAAGCCACGGTGGCTCTTTTTTAGTTCTTTTACTGTGTTTCTTAATTTGGGGTATACATTGAAGTTGGGCCTCTATTATGGTGTCTTTAAAAAGCGCCCATGCAGCTTGCAGGGATTTCACTTTAGTCACGGTACCTTTTAACTTCTGTTTAACTAACCCCCTCATTTTTGCATAGTTCCCCCTTTTGAAATTAAATGCCACAGTGTTGGGCTGTTGAGATGTTCTTCCCACCACAGGGATGTTAAACGTTATTATATTATGGTCACTATTTCCAAGCGGTCCTGTTATTATTACCTCTTGGAAATAGTGACCATAATATAGTTACCACGAGAGCTCCTCTTGCAAGCAGCACAGTGGAAAGTAATTGGGACAGAGACTCTTGCGGTACCGAGAGACAGATGTAGACAGGGAGTGGGAGAGGCCTCAGGCCTGCAGGGCCTACCCTGGGGCCTCGGGCCGCAGCCAATGCTCAGCTCTCCCTGTGGCACAAGGAGCGGCCCTGCGACACAGGCAGCCAGGGAGAGGTGTGGGGTGAACCAGGCAGCAGCCAGCACCAAAGGCCACCCAGTTCGCCTCCAACCCCAGCCCCTCAGTGCATCGAGCCCCATCTGTCTCAGCCCCAGGAGCAGGACCAGGCCCTGACCCAAAGCTGCCCAGGATGGCGAGGGAAGAAGGAGAGGGCTCAGAGTGGTCTCATAGGAATGATGGAAAGGAGACAGCACGTCCAGAGGGTCGGAGAGGCGGAGAGGGACAGAGAGGAAGCTGCGAGTCTCCCCAGTCCCCTGCCCCAGTACCTCTTCCTCTGAGGCCATCAGGGATTTGAGGGTCTGGTCCATGGTGCGCAGCTCCTCTTCCAGCTGTCTCACTCGGCTGGGGGGAGCGAGAGGGGGCATCCCAGGGGGAGCATTCAGCCATGGGAAACCGAGCAGAGAACAAAGATCAACCATTCCCACTCCTTGCGCCCCCACCCCCCGGGCCTGGTGGGGACAGCGACGGGGCAGGAGCCGGCTGCCATTCAGCCTGAACAGAGACAGAGAGCCAGGGCCCCCCGAGGATCAGACCACCTGCTCTGTCAGCTTCATGGGAACCTCACGGCGCTGCGCCTGGATTCTGTGGACAGGGTCAGTGGCGCCCCTGCTGGAGAACCAAGGGAAGGACTCACCCCAGCCATGGACTCTGGCTGCCCTACGCGGCTCAGCTCCCCGAGGGCTGGATCCCAGCTCAGCCTCATCGGGGAGGGGGGGGGAGGGAGTAGAACGTAGGGGCCCGAGAAACCCCGTCCCTGTGCCCTCCCCCGCTGCCCGGGGGTACAGTACTCACCTTTCTGCAACCTCCGCCCTCTCCTCCGAGCGCTCCAGCTCCCCCTCAATGATCACCAGCTTACGGGCAACCTGGCAGGCCCGGCAGAGGAGAGACTGTCAGCCCGGCAGCTGCGGGGACACAGCTCGGCAGCAGCCCCCCCCTACCACAGGGGTGGCCGCAGATAGAGGCCTTGGGGAGGGGGGCAGCAGGCAGAGGACTAGCAGGGAGGTGGATGGTGGCCCCCACGTGTAGTGGTGCTGGGAGGCGGAGGACATGGCATGTGGGGTGCTGTCCAATGTGGCAGCAGGCAGAGAGCCTGGTGGGGGGGCACCCCCAGGGTGGCAGTGGCAGCAGGCAGAGGAGATGCCCCCAGAGACAGTGGCAGCAGGCGGGGGAGGGGTGCCCCCCAGAGGCAAGAGAGCAGAGGGTGGGGGGAGGGGTGCCCCCCAGGGTGGCAGTGGCAGCAGGTGGGGGAGGGGTGCCCCCCAGAGGCAAGAGAGCAGAGGGTGGGGGGAGGACAGGGGCCTCAGCAGCAGGACCCATTATCTCATGCTCCATTCTCCCGGGACCTCTCCTACGAAGGGGGGTGTTGCCAGGAGCTGCCAGCCCCTCAGGGATGCGCCCCGCCCCCGCCCCCCAGTGCAGGAGCCCGTCCTTGGTGTGAGCCAGCCGGAGCTGTGGATGCTCCTGGTGGTGCCAGCAGGAGCCCCGGGGATGATGGTCGTTGGGAAGGGCTGGTTCTCACCTCCTCGTATTTGCGGTCGGCCTCCTCAGCTATGTGTTTGGCCTCTTTCAGCTGCATCTCCTGGAGCTCCATTTTCTCCTCATCCTTCATGGCCCGGTTCTCAATGACTTTCATGCCTCTGAAGAAAACCCAAACCACAGTGTTACGGCTGCGATCTAAACTGCCCCGAAATGCAGCCATGATCTAGAGCACCCAACTTGCCTCGCAGCCAGCTAGAGTGCCCTGGCTCTGCCCCACACTAGAGCGCCCCACACCTGCTCCCTCTCCTTTTGCAGCCCTGAGCACCCCTCCCTTCCCAGTGAATTAAACCAGTCCCATGTTCTAGATCATCTTCCGGTCTCGGGAATTAGCCTCACGCTGTTATCCCAGTGCCCATCCTGCCACATCCCTCACCCTCTCTCAGATCACTGCCACATGATGCTCCTAGCATTGAGCTACCAGCCCCCTTCAGCCCCATCCTAGCTCACACTCAGCGCTAGTTCTGCACCCTCTGTGTTAGGTATCCGTCCTGCCCATCTCCACAGCATCTGAGCGCCTCCTGCAGAGTCAGTAGCAAGAGCGAAGCCACTAGTGGGCCATGGGCCCCTCTGGGACAATGCAGATGATGAAGCCCAGCCCAAAGCCTGGGAGAGCTGGGGACAGAGCATTCTCCATCAAGGGGAGCCAGCTACGGAAAAACCTCCCAGTGGAGATCAGGGAAATTCATCAGGGAAATTCAGGGTGACCATCTTCAGGACACCCTTACACCCTCCTCTCCCACACCGCACCAGTGATACTCACAGCCCTGACACCCCGTCTGCCCAAATAGCCCCCACGTAGTGCACAAAAGCCTACAGCAAAGGATCAAATCACCCAAACGGGCGGGGAGCCCGTGGAGGGACAGGAGCAGGGGCCCCCTATGCACATGGCCAGCAGTAGTCCTCAGCTGCGAGCCTCTGAGCCGGGTCGACACACCTGGGCTCACGGGGCCCCTGCTGCACTCGGAAGTTGCAGCTCGGGCTGTAGCGTGGGCTCGAAGCCCAGCCCCGCCCTAGGCTTCAGAGCCCGAGCTCCAGCTCGAGCCACGTCGACCAGCTCGAGCCACGCCGGCCCAGGTCGGTCGACCCGGTTCAGCAGCTCGCTGCTGTGGGCAATGCAGACAGTTGCCTGGACCATGGAGAGGGCAGGCAGCCAAGGGAGCTACAGTGACCCAGCCTCGGGTGACGAACACAAGGGTCATTGGGCCCAGGCCCTCGGCCAGGAGGAAGGGACAGAGATTCCTAGTGAGCTGGAGATGAAATAAGACATTTTTAGACAGATACTCCCTGTTCCCCCAAGCTTAACGAGGCGTTAAACAGGACCCCAAGGCTTTGCACGACTGGCAAATGGAAGGTGGGGGACAAAGTCTTTCCAACAGCATCACTTTGGTCTTGTCTGGGGTCTCCAGCTGCAAACCAACTGCCCTCCATCCAAGAGCCGATCTCTGGGACGTACTGTGAGCGACATCTTAGTCGTGGTGGTGGCTGCATCGGTGGTGAACGAGATAGAGAGTTGAGTGTTGTTGGCAACTGAGCCCTGGTGTCTCCCTCTGTCTCCCAGTGGAGTCACGTAGACATTGAGGAGAAGCAGGTGTCGCATGGATCCCTGCGGGACCCCGCAGATGAGAGCCTTCGGAGCTCCCCAAGTTCTGCTGGAGAGGAACCATCACCCACTGCAGTGCTGTGCCATTGGCTGCTCTGTCAGGTAGGTGAGTTAGTACCTGTGGTCCACTGCGGTGCGGCAGCATGAGCGTGGAGACCTTACCTGGGGTCCAAGGCCGTCTCTCACGGCCACTAGAGCGGTCTCTGCGTTGTGCACTAGCCTGAACCCAGGATCCAGTGCATCCGCAATCACGGCGCATGTTGGGGCATTGATTATTTTACCCTGGAACGGGAGGCTGGAGAGGTCTTCAGGGTTGACTGGTGGCTTCTGGAGGACAGGGCAGACTAGACTGCCCTGCGCTACACTAGTGCTGCATTCACACATCTGACCAGTTCCCTGCTTTCCACGCTGGTTTCCCGTAGAATAGTGAGTCACGGCTTTGGTCCTTATTTCCAAGATGCTCAATGGCCTGGGCCCAGCATATCTAAAAGGTCCTAAAGCTCCAGGACGAAGCCCTGGTCACCAGTTCCGCTCCTCGGCACAACGGGACTCTCCCCCTGGAGGGTACAGTGCATCTGGGCGCGAGACAGAGCTTTCCAGGGCCAGCTGAGACTGGAACGCACTCCCCCAGGGGCCTAGTACCATCACAAACTCCCCACCTTCCAGTCCCAGGGCCAGCATGCTTCTCCAGCTATCCTTTGCTGACACAGACACGGGGCAGCGTGGACGTCTTCAAAAAACCTAATAGCCCTACCAAAATCAACCACTCCACTGCACACCTGGCTCCTCACCTGGGGAGAGGACAGGCACGTGTGACAGATGTTAGCCACAGGGCTTAACGTGCAGCTGGAAGGTGCCCAGAGACCTCAGCGATCAGCGTGGGGAAAGAAAGAGTTCCAGGGCTGATGAGCCCTGCCTGAGACAACGCGTATCACCTGCAGCAGGACTGTCGCTTACCCCATGGGGAAGGCCTCAGTCCCCTTTTAATTATGGCCCACAGGCTGGGTAAATATTCTGAACTCTCGACACTCTGCCACAAATGGCGGAGCCCACTCAGGGGTCACTAGGAAGTCGCATAGAGCACGGGGGAAACTCTGTTATCTGCTCAGCGCCTTACAGCCACAACCAGCATCACCCAGCGGGAACACGCTCCCCTTCAGGACCATTTCTGGGAGCTATTTCTGTCCTCTGCGTCTCCCTTCCCCAGCCATGTTTGCCATCTGCTCCCTTTCACTACCTTTGTGTGTGTGTCTCCCCATTACCTCCCTTCTGCCCCCTCCTGAAGGCCAAATGATTAGCAACTGACTAGTTAATTAGGACATTGCAAAAGTGTTATCATTAGGCTTTAGAGTCAACACCTTGGCAAGGTCCCCGGGGCGCGGGGCAGTTCACAGCTCCCAGAGCTCCTGTCTCAGTCGCTGTCTCTGTGACACTTGAAGTCTGGAGAGCCAGACTCTTGCTTTGGAAAAGCCCCATGAAATCTCAGTGCTGGCACAAGCTGAACCTGCTCCAGGGGCCACGTGACCCAGCCGAGCAAGAGAGAAGGGGCCTGAGGTGCCCCTGTTTGACAGCAGTAACTGGCACCTTCAACAGCCCAACTGGCAACCTAGAGCACAGCTGGCCTCGGGCAGGCTGCTGCAATCTTATCTCCTGCCCCAAACTGCCCCCATCCAGGGGTGCCAAAACAGGGGGGCTAGGGGGCCATGGCCCCTCCACTTTTAAAAGTCCACGAAGTGAGAGAGTCGGGGGAGGGGGCCAAAGGAGTGGAGAGGAGCAAGCGGGGAGCGGGGCCTCAGGGGAAGGGGCGGTGCAAGGGCAGGGCCTCTGGGGGAAAAGCGCCTGTGGGCCCTCCACCTTTAGGGCGCTTCCACCGCTCCTGCCCCCATCTCTCCCTGACATGGGGCTCAGCATGGGGCCCAGCTGCCCGTTGCTGTCTGTGACACCAGCGGGACCCCGGTTCCATGGGATGGGGGCTTGGAGCAATCCCACAGGGCCCTGGAAGAGGAGCCCAGCAGCCCCATGGGGGCAAGAGGCCACATCCAGGCCAACCCGCCCCCCCCCCCCCCGCCCCCAGCTGCCAGGCCACATTCCCCTCCGCACTCCTTCCTTCCCACCAACCACACACCTCTCGCTCTCATCAGCCGCTTTCTCAGCCTCCTCCAGCTTCTGCAGCGCGGTGGCCAGGCGCTCCTGGGCTCGGTCCAACTCCTCTTCCACCAGCTGGATACGGCGGTTCAGGGAGGCCACATCAGACTCAGCCTGAGGGAGAAGCAGCACCAGAGTCAACCCCACCCCACAGCTGGAAAAGGGCTGAGAGCCACTGAAAGTGCATGAGCCCCTCAGCACTGGGACCCTGTGCAGAGGCCATAGGAATTGCTGCCTGCATCCGCCAGGGGTCCGTCCCGCACAGCAGCCGGCCTCTGACAGTGGCCAGCATCAGATGCTTCAAAAGTTCGCGCAAGATGCTCACAGTAGGGAGAGGTGGAATAATCTGCCCCCACACAAAGTCTCGTCCTGGTCTCGAATACTTCGAGATTGGCTCAAGCCCCTGAAGCATGAGGTTGAAAATCCTTGCCAGAATTTATGCTAGCAGTAACTAGGATAGCCCTGAATATTCTTATCTATATAAGGATCCAATCCTTGTTTGAATTGGGCTAAAGTTTTGCCTAGATGTCTTGTGGCAGTGAGTTCCACGGGATAATTATGAATTGTGTGACAAAGCATTTCCTTCTGTTACTTTTTAATTTGCCACCTTTAAATTTCTTTCACTGTCCCGGGGTTCTGGGACAGCAGAAGTTCCCAATCTACATTCTCTAGACCAGTGGTTCTCAAACTTTTGTACTGGTGACCCCTTTCACACAGCAAGCCTCTGAGTCCGACCCCCCTTATAAATTAAAATCACTTTTTTTATATTAAACACTATTATAAATGCTGGAAGCAAAGCGGGATTTGGTAGATGCTGACAGCTTGTGACCCCCACATAATAACCTCGTGAGCCCCTGAGGGGTTACACCCCCAGTTTGAGAACCCCTGCTCTAGACCACTGATTGTTGTAGATGCTTTTGTCATGTCCCCCTCTTATTTGTCTCTCTAAGGTAACAATCTTGATCGGTTCACTCTTGCCTCACAGGAGCTTTTCCAGGCCCCTGATCATTCTCATCACCCTTCTCTGAACCCCTCTAATTCTGCAATATCCTTTCTGAGACAGGGTGTCCAGGGGAGGCCAGACCATCGATTTATATAAAGCCATTCAAAATTCTCCATCTTACTCTCCATCCTATTCTGTATTCCTGACATCTCATCTGGGTTTTGGACCACACAGTCTAGCCAGCGCCTGACTCCAGTGAATCCTGCACCTCTCCCCAGAGTCCAGCTCAGCCCCAAGGAACCACCCCCAGTGGACCCTGCACCGTTCTCCCAGACATAGGCGCTGACTTCTAGTTTTCCTGGGGGGGCCTCTCTATCCCCGCTCCGACCCAAGGCTCTGCCCCCATTCTCTCCCTTCCCCCAAGGCCCCACCCTCACTCCGCCTCTTCCTGCCCTGCTCTGCCCCCCTCCCCTGAGGTCCCGCCCTCGCTCCGTCTCTTCCCGCCTTGCTCCACCCCGAGGCCCCCACCCACCTGCTGCTCACTGCTCTCCGCCCTCCCGCAAGCCTCTCCCCCAGCCATCAAACAGCTGTTTGGCGGCGCTCCTGATTAGCTCATCGGGGGTGCTGCCAAACGGCTGACTGGTGCTGGCGGCACTGAACAGCTGTGCTTGGTGGGTGCTGAGCACCCACTGTTTTTTTTCCGTGGCTGCTCCAGCCCCAGAGCACCCACGGAGTCGGCGCCTGTGCTCCCAGAGTCCAGCCCAGTCCTAAGAACGGATAGACAGACGGCTGGATGGACAGATAGACACATACCCCCATCCCAAGCCAAAGCCCAGTCACTTTGGTGAGCGAACATGCCGGCCTGGGCAGACAGACTTGTGCGAGCAGGGCCCGAGCTGGCACGCCCGGCCGACGCTGGCTCTGAGATCGGGGGCTAGCCAGAGCTGCTGCCTGGGCCGCAGTGTCCACACTGCTCGTTTTAGTGCACTACCTCGGGCCCCATCAGCGCGTGGCTGTCCCGGGCTTGGAGGCTGGCTCCCCGCTGCAGTACGGACACAGCCCAGGAGCCCCGCGCACTCCCCTCCGAGCCAGAGCCCAGCCCGGTCAGTCCTGGCTGACCCCCTCACCGGCCGCTGAGCCCGGCGAGTAGGGTGACCAGATGTCCCAATTGTATAGGGACAGTCCTGATTTTTGGGTCTTTTTCTTATATAGGCTCCTATTACCCCACACACCCATCCCGATTTTTCACATTTGCTGTCTGGTCATCCTACCGGCGAGGGGGGTGGCACTCTTCCCCGTCAGGGTGCTGCGGGGCAGCATTTGGGTTTGCAGAGCGGTGAGTAAAGGAGCAGGAATGCCCGGCACAGATTCGCTCCCAAAAAGGAGATTGGAACAACGTGTGGATTTCCTGTTTACTGAAGCCAGCGAGGCTGTCCATGCGGGGTCCCCTCCCCCGCCCCGGCTCCCTACGCCAGCCAGGCAGGGCGGAGGCAGCACTGGCCAGGCTGGGGAGGGGACCTCGAGGCTGGGGGGCCTGCGGATACCCCCTAGGCCCCGCTCACTCTCTGCCACCTCTGACCGGCGATTGGCTGGACTCCGTTACAAGGAAAGGGAGCCGCTCTGGCTGGCACCTTCTCCCGGCCCCTCCTCAGCCCGGGGGGAGCAGAGCTGGGCCAGGCCTGAGCCCTGCCTGATTTACAGTCCCCAGGGGAGGAATCCAGCAAAGCGCCTCCATGGGGCTGGCCCGCAGCCAAGGCCAGGCTGCAAGGAGCCCCAAGGGCCAGAAACCAGCATGTTCCCAGGCTCCAAGCACCACCCTGTCCCCACAGGGCTGGGTTCCCTGGGGCGAAGGGAAGGGGGGTAGGCGAGCCGGGGAAAGGGGGGGCGGGGAGAGGGATGAGAGCAGGGGCGGGGGGAGGGGGGGGAGCAGGGGAAGAGAGGCCAGAGACAGCTCTTGGCAGGGGGTGTGGGGAGTGCAGGCGCTTTCATGTAGCGGGAGCCGGAGCCGTGGACTGGGAGACAGACCCCCGCCGGCCCCATGTCAGCTCCCCTAGCCCCGCACCAGCCTCCCATGCCATATGCCAGCTCCCCCAGCCCCACGCTAGCTCCCCCAGCTCCATACCACTCCCCCCTCCCCTCCCCACAGCATCTGACCAGCTTTTCTTTCCATTTGGTAATTCTCGCATTGCTCCTACTCTCGCAGGCCTGAGCTCAGCCCCGGAAATGCCTCCAGCGGGTGCAGCAGCCCCCAAGGGCTGAACTCTCTGCGGGGTGGCGGGGGGGAGAGGAGAGCGTGGCTCAGGGCTGAGGCCAGGCTGAGAGCAGGGCCCAGGGCCCTGTCCCAGCCTATTCAGCACCCGGCAGGGCACAGGCCACCAGGCACCATCACCCCAGCACTGTCTGGCTACCGAGTGCCCTGCCCAGGAGGCTGGGATCTGTGCACCGGGCCCCAGAAAGCAGATCACACACAACCGGGGTGAGCCTGCAGAGTTAGGGACACCCCCTCCTGCCATCATGACCCTGCCCTATGTCCCCTTCCCTGGCCTCCCACGCCCGCAGGAACACCACCACCCCCAGGCAGGGGTGCCAGGACTAGGGGTGCTGGGGGCGGCTGCACCCCTGACTTGAAGTGGTTTCCATCCGTACAGGATTAGTTTGGTCCAATGGCTCTCAGCACCCACACGATGCAAAGTGTTCCAGCCCCCTGCCCTCAGGGACGGACAAACCCTCCAGGAACTTTGCCCCCTCCCCAGTTACAGCCAGACCCAGACCTGCCCTTCGCTGGCTGTAATTCCGCAGTGCCATCTCCTCCCAGGCCAGACACCAAGGCAGCAGGGAAAGGGGCTGGGCTTGGCTTTAGAAGGGGCTTTGAGCAGAAGGCCCCAGGAAGCACACAACCCTCTCCCCGTGGAGCACTGTGCTGCCATGCCGGGCTCCGGGCTGGGTTCGCTGGCTCCACATCATGCCAAAGGGGCTGGGAAGGCTCCCAAGGAACTGTCCCTGCCAGGCACAAGGCACAGCAGTGATGGGATTCCAGTGGGGCCCCCCAGCACCAGCAGAAGGCGTTAGCCAGGCCGCAGAAAGCTACCTGACCCCACAGGGCCTGCAATAATGTCCTTGGCCTATGTTGGTTACAGGGACGCGGAGGGTGGGCAAAGCCCCCTTCTCCCGGCTGTGGCCCCCTTCCCCTCCGGCCGGGGCCCCCTTCCCCTCTGGCCATGCTCACTCCCCGGCAGGCCAGGGTTTCCCTGCAGCATGGTCACTAGAGCAGAGGAAGCCGGGAACGGGGCAGGGCTTAGCACACACTAGTAGGGAGATCAGAGGAGACAACCCCCGGCCCCCCCACCACCTGGCCAGGTTCAGCCCTTGGGATGCACACTGAGGTCTCAGGTCCCTTCCCTCCTGGAGGCAGGGCAGGAAGCCACACAGTGCAACTGCTCTATGGAGAGTTTCCGCTGGTTCCTGGACCTCAGCCAGGCCCAGCGCTGGAGTGACCTGCCAGGCTCTCTCGTGGAGATCAGGTTACTGGGCCGGGTGGCCCGGCTTCCCCTGCAGCCAATGAGCACCACAGAGTGAGGGACGGGGGCTGCGGGAACAATAGGAAAGCTCCCTGCAGGGCGCCCAGCCCAGGAAGCTCCTGGCAGAGTCTGCTCCACCCAGCCTCAGGTACACGCTCCAACCAACACAGCCAGGAACAGGAGCAATTGGGCCTGCTAGTGCGGCCCCAGGCAAACAGCCTCTAGCCCAGCCGCACCCAGCCAGGGAATGCCCTCCCCTGCCCACGCTGAACTCCTCCTAGAGCCAGACTGGATCAGCAAGGCCCAGTCCTGCATGTGCAGTTCCCTGATGGGACCCCCTCCCAGGGGGGCTCTGCCCGAGATGCCCACCTAGAGGGCTTTCTCCTCTCTTCCTCATGCTACTTATGGCAGGAGCAGCTTTCCTGAAGAAGGCCTCTGCGGTACAGCCTGAAGCAGGCCAGACTCCTGATTAGCCAGACTTCCTCTGGGAATACGAGCTCCCCATGTGATGCCGTGGCAAAAAGGCTACGGCAATCCCTGGATGGATAAGCAAGGGCTAGCAAAGGGAGTAGGGAGGTGGCATTAGCGAGACCATTCCTGGATCCCATGGCCAGTTTCAGGGGCCACCCTTTGCTGACAAACTGGAAGGGTTCAGACCAAAGCTACAAGGATGATGCGAGGTCAGGAAAGCTAGCCCGACAGCGAGAGACTGAAGAAGCTCAATCTAAGAGAAAGTCAAGAGGTGACTTGATCATGGTCTACAGCTACCTACAGGGGGCAGGGCTGTCTGGTAGCACAGGGCTCCTTCACCTAGCAGACACAGGCAGAGGGAGAGCCAGCGGCTGGAAGCTGAAACGAGACACATTCAGACTAGAACTAAGCTGGGGTTTTTAACAGTAAGGGCTCGGTGGGTTCTCTCTCCCAGACCCGCCCCACTGGAAGGGACGGGCTGGAGGTGGCAATCACTGGCTGACATTCTCTGGCCTGTGCTATGAAGGGGGTGAAACTGTCTGAGTCTAACCCCTCTCCTGGCAGGCAGCCCTCCGCTCCCCAGCAGTGGGGCTACCATGGAAAGTATCTGAGGCACCTGTCGCTCTGGCATGACAAATGGAGCATCTTTTCCACACACGCCCTGCAGCACTCAGCTACTACCCTTACAGGGCGGGGCTAGGGAGAGCGCTCCCGGGGGCCTCAGCCAGCGGAGGCCTGGGCACCTGCGTCTCACAGCCTGCTCTGGAAGCGGCCAGGCTTGGCCACAGACATATTTCCAGTGGTGAGAATCCCAGAGGCAAGGACGACACCCTGAGAATGGGCGACAGCCCTCCTGCAAGTCCCACCCTGGGGACAGGCAGCCTGAGTTTTCCTGCTGAACACAGGTGGCCCATGGCAGAGAGGGGGCCTAGGCCAGCTGCTTTTGGATCATTGGGGGTCTTTCTGAGCAGAACCAGTCGCAAGCTCCCCCTTCCCCCAGGGCTCGTCCCTACAACTGAGTCTGCAGCACCGAGGGGGCGGTGGAGTCGAAGGCTGCCGGGAGAACCAGCAGGGGCAGCTGATCTGTTCACTGCTGTGAAGGGACAGAGCTGGCAACCAAGCCTAACGCCATTCCCAGGGACGAGGCCTAACTGATCTGGGTCGAGCACAGGGCCCTGGATGGGATCATGTGCTGCTGGAGCTGGTCCACTCCCACCCGACTCAGAGCTGGGTCAGGCAGTTACACCAGCATCCTGGGACGGCTTCCCAGCCCAACAGGCTTTCAGAGCTGCCTGCCCCTTGCCCGCCTGAGGCAGCCCAGCACTGCCCACTGCCTGTCCCCAGCCCCACAGGGCGATGGGCCAGCTCACAGGGCCTCTCGCATCCCTGCTCGAGTGACTGGCTGTGACTCCGCCAGGGAGCACAGTGGGACTGTCCCGTGGGCTGTCCTGAACCCTGGGAGCCCTTCTCGGGGGGGGGGGGGGGCCCGGGGGGGGG
Organism: Platysternon megacephalum; assembly: GCA_003942145.1. Lineage (NCBI taxonomy): Eukaryota > Metazoa > Chordata > Testudines > Platysternidae > Platysternon > Platysternon megacephalum. The sequence continues at coordinate 350,399 of QXTE01000419.1, forward strand.
GGGCGGGGGGGGGGGGGGGGGGTCCCGTGGGCTGTCCTGAACCCTGCGAGCCCTTCTCGGGGGGCGGGGGTCCCTTGGGCTGTCCTGAACCCTGCGAGCCCTTCTCGGGGGGCAGGGGTCCCTTGGGCTGTCCTGAACCCTGGGAGCCCTTCTCGGGGGGGGGGGGGGGGGGGGGGGGGGGGGGGGGGGCAGTCGACGGGTCAGCTTGGGTTAATCAGGGCGGCACAGGTGCTGCACAGCGTGGGAGAAGGCAGCTCCCTTCAGCTGTACCACTGCTCCTGCACCCTCCCTACCTCACTGCCAATCATCCATCCCCCACTCCCGCCAGCAATGCCTCTGGCTCTTCCCCTCACCTCCTCTGCCCCAGGGCAAGGGGAAGCCACAGGGAGCCCAGAGGGAGGGAGGGAGGGAAAGATGGGGGGACAGCTTTGCATCCTGCATATCACCCTGGCGGGGCCAGGACAGCAGAGGCTGCAGCTTCAGCCTGGAGCAGGAGATGTTCCCTCCCCGACAGAGAACCCACTGCACCTCCAGCCAGACCCAGAGCACGGCCACTTCTGGACTTGGGGCTCTGCAACTGACTGAGGTGAGCACGTGGCTGCAAGGCCCAGGCAGTGAGTCAAAGCTGCCGGAATGGGCACCCAGTCCGCCAAGATGGTCAGTTGGGGCAGCCAGCGGTAGGCCTGAAACTGACGCCATGGTGATGGGGACCCCAGAAGCACCCAGGTTGCAAGAAGGGCTTCATCCCTGCTGGGGGGCTCTTTCCCAGCTGGGTCTGGCCACTGGCCTTCCGAGATGCAGGCGCAGCCGGTTGCTGGACAGAGAAACTGAGCCACACAAGGCCTCCTGAACCCACAGATAGCCACAGCCAGGTCAGGGGCGCATGGATGGGGCTGGGCTTTCCTGGCAGCCAACTGCATCCAGGGTGCCATGAGTCTGGCGCTTGGGTCATTCTCGGCTGTTGCCCTGCCCTGGCATCACCATAGGGACAAGCAACGGATACCCACCTACTAGACCACACGCCTGGGACCAGCCTGCTCCGGCCCGCTACCATGGGGAAAATCCCCCTACCCCCACCTCTGTGTAACCCCCAGGCCTGAATCACAGCACCAGGCCCCATCTCCCAGCTACTTCCCAGACCCCTCCCCCACAATCCCAACCTTTCCCCGGCTGCATCCCTGACCCAGTCTGCTCCCCGCCTTCCCCAGCTAAACCCCAGCAGCCTACACCCTGGCCCCTCACTGGGTGCATCCCAGCTCTCCCTGCTGCAGCCCAGGCCCTACAGCCAGCTGCCCAGGCGGCTGGTTCGTTCTGCCTGGAGCAGGTGAGGAGAGCCCTGGCTGAAGAAGCTGGGAGGAAGTGGATCTGAGCCCCTGGCCGCCCTTTTCTTTTCCTCTTGCTCTGCCCCACCCTCCTGTGAGGGATGAATGGAGAAACCTCCAGCGCTGCCTCCAGCTCTGGCTGGCTCTGAAACCCTTCAGCACCCACCCCGGAGCCCAGGTGTGATCCCTGCTGGGGGGCCGTGTTTGCATCGTACCCAGAGAATTTAATCCACACACGCTGGGGGCTCCTGGGCCCAACGCACAGCCAGGGTAACCGTTGGCAGCCTGGGTCCGATCACTGCAGTGCCCAGGGCTGGGGTCACCACAGAGCCAGCAGCGGGGGGGTGGGTATTACTTGGGGGAGACGAGGAGACCAGGGGGACAGGCAGGTGGTGGGAGGCTGGGACGGGGCCAGATGGGGGGTGAGTACAAGGAGAAGTTCCCTGGATGGGGAGTCCAGCATCAGGCAAGGAGGGTACAAGGTGAGCCCAGCTTGGGGTGGGGTTGACTGGGCCTGCCAGTTCCTGACAGCCACAGGGAGTGGAGGGGACGTCAAACCCAGGCTGGCACCCAGGCCCCTGGGGGAGCGGGGCAGGAAGGGCATTGGGAGGAACTGGCTGGGAGCTTCAAGCCCTGGACCGCCTTACCCGCTCCCTGGCCTGTCTCTCAGCATCCACCTCCCGCTGCAGATGCTCCGCGCGCTCCTCTGCCTCGTCCGCCACCTGCTGCAGGCTCTGGATCTTCTTCTTCACCGCATCAATGGAGGTGCTCCCAGCCATCTTCCACCCCGGGGCCGCGCCCAAGGAATGAGGCCTGAGGGTGCTGCTTGGGGACCTGAGCAGGACTTGCCTGGGGCAGGGTCTGTGGCGAGCTCCAATGCAGCCTGGTTCCAACCCACTGGGTCCTGCTGGCTGTCCCTAGCCAGCTCTGTGCTCCAGCCTGAGCTCGCCGGGTCACTGACTCTGCGGGTGACAGCTCCGCTGCAGCCTCCCCAACGCACCCTGCTTCAGCCCTTTGTGGGACTCCCACTCCCGCTCCAGCAGGAAGAGCTCAGGATGCGAACTCTCCCCTCCCCGCCTTCATCCCCTTTCCTGCTCCTCCTCCCCCTCTCCTGCATCTCCTCCTCAGGAAACTGAGTGTCAGAGCTTGCACACTTCCCTCCTCTTAAAGAGGCAGCACCAGGCATCCAAGCTGCTTTTCCCACTGCAGCTACGGGGCTCCCCTCCCTCCCCCAGGGAACCAGCCCTCACCCTCCCCGCGCCCAGGGAGCATTGCAGTGGGGTGGGCCCACAAGTGCCTGCTCTGGGTGCCTGTGTGTCCCAGGGAGCAGCCTGGCCTGCAGAGCCCAGAGAGGAGTGCCCCAGCAGGGGCTCTCCTGTAGGGGTTTGCTCTGTCTCTTTCGGGTGGGGCTGAGCAGAGAGGCCCCTTTTTGCATTTGCCACTGCTGTAGCCACGCATGGCTTCTGGACCCTACTTCTGCTCTCCATGGAGCCAGGGGGCTGGGGAATTGGGAGGGCTCCTTCCTGCCCCCTGGTGGGTCCTGCGCACAGCACTGAGTCCCTGGGGGGTGCAGGAAGGGGGAGCGGGGAAGTGGCGAGAACAAAGTTTCCCATAAACGTATGTTCATGAGTCAGGGTTTGTGACGTGTAAGAGAAGAGCGAAGCCCGGGCAGGGGGGGCTGGAATGAAGGCCCAGGCGCAGAACAAGGGAAACACATCAAGGGAGCTCCTGGCAGAAGCAGCACCTCCTTCCCCTCATCCAGGCGGCTATCGCTAGTATCTTTCTGAAAGGTCTCTAGCTCGCCCACAAGTGAGGGGCTGAATGCAGGGGTCACCGGGTCAGATCTCTGGCCTGGAGAGTCCTCATGGGCCCTATGAAATCATTGCAGGGCCTCCCCATCCGACCAGGGGCTCTGACCTTAGCCATGAGACTGCAGCCCCATTGGGGTTCTCACAGACACCTCGCCGTCATTTCTCTCTGGGAGCTGTGCACCCTTGGATGGTGCTGGCAGGCTGCAGTGTGTCAATCCAAGAGCCAGAGCCAAGATGCATGGCTGCTCCAAACACCAATGGAAGGGAAGGGGGTCTGGGAGTTTTAAGCCCCATTTGCCCCAGGTTCCAGAACTATTTCAGCATCTCTGCACAGTGGAACAACTGTGGTAGAACCCAGCGACAGGCAGGAACCACAGGGCATGCAGATGTGAACCACGCTACAGCCTGCTGCATGCAATGAATCCTAGAGCACAGCTGGACCTTTAGGGTCAGCAGCCAGATATGAACGACTTGAGCATCTGCCCGTGCTCGGATAGGGTGACCAGACAGCAAGGGTGAAAAATCGGGACAGGGGTTGGGGAGTAATAGGCACCTATATAAGACAAAACCCCAAATATCGGGACTGTCCCTATAAAATCGAGACATCTGGTCACCCTATGCTCGGAGCGCATCTCCATGGGAAAGGGTCTCCAAGCCCCAGGGTCCTGACACCATCCATCCCATTGCCTGGGATCTACAAGCCCCTTGGACAGACCTGATGATTTCATGTCTGCAGCCTCGGTCTCTACTCTGCACCGGATATAATAAATCACACACACAACTCCCCAGTGCTCAGACACACTTGCTATCTTCATCCCTGCTTGCCTTGGAGTGCAACACTGATGCTATCTGGTGTCAGGGGATATGCCCTGGTGTCCCATGCTCTGGGACACGGTCTGATCCGTTACAAGGGGAGCCCTCAATCCCTCCTTAATGAGCAGTGACAGACTGCAGGCAGCTCCGGCTGCACTTCACGCCTGCATTTAAAGAGCACAGCCAGCACAGGGATTCCTGGGCTCCATATGCAACAGCTGAGCCCAGCCGCTGACCCAAGGCAGCGCTTGAGGGACCCCAGCAGGGCCTATGTCTTCACTGCTGAGAAGTCGTCTGTTTTCCTTGCAGGGTAACTAAGGCAGGTGAGCTGTCCCGGCTGCCTGGGGCTGAGCTCGGCTCATTTACCTCTGGTTTTACAGCAGGCAAGCTCACGCATTGTCACCCCGGTCCTCAGCAGTGAAGGCAAGGCCTGTGCAGAGCCCAGCTGCAGGCACAGCACTTTCACACCAGCCACAGGACAGGGCAGGGAGTCAGGCCCTGGCTGTCAGGAAAGGGGCAGGTTCAGGGGCCAGAGAGACAGTTCTTTGAGCAGTTGCTCTGCTAAGTGCCCTCTGCTCTAGGCACACCCTGGGACGCCAGCCAGCTCCCTCCCACCGGCTCAGGGAATCACCAAATAAGAGCAAAGTCTGGGCTGGGGGGTGGATCCTGTCACAGCCTCACAGGGAGCTTTCAGGATCACAGTCCTGGAATCCAGCAGCTTCTTTCTCGGCACTCTCCCTGCATGCCCCAGAGACACACACCAGCCCTGCTGCTGCGGCTCCTGGCACAGCCCACTTATGGGCACCCAGACCAGCTCCCGCCCCAGGGACGGGGAAGTGGAAGAAACTGGAGCAGCAGCTGGGTGCCTCCCACACAGCCAGTTCCACTGCAGGTTATTGGGCTCGCAGTGTTAATTACAGAGCAGGCAGGAATAATTCCCTCCACTGCCAGAGTCACTGGGCGAGGTTCCCTGGCCCATGCTATGCAGGAGGTCAGCCTACAAAATCTATGAATCAGTGCTCCCGCCCTGCACCCACAGTGCCTCCTGCTGGGAGAGGCTGGTACAGGAGAAGCCAGGCACCCCCCTCCCCCCATGGCCAGCACCCCTACACTGAGCTCTGACACGCCCCACTGTTGGGATTGCGAGGACCTGTGAATCCCTGAGCCTGCCACACTTGGCTTTATGCTGGAAGCTGACACCCCTTGGCGGGGTGTGCGGGACGGAGCTCACATTAACACCCATTAGCACGGACCCATGTTACATTAGCATGTTGCAGCCCCATCTGCAAGCAAGCCGCACTCCCGTCTCCAGACAGGCTTGTCAGCTCAGGCTGTGGGCCAGGGGCACGTTCCCGTTGTCCCCAGACGAGCACTAGAGAGGGTTAGTTATTTTAATGTATTTGTTGATATTTCTACAGCGAGCAGCTGCCTCTCTGGCTATTGGGGCCCAGGGAGCTGGGAGCAGCCCTGCATGGGTCAGGCGCTCCTGTCTTGCCCTGCTAGACTCACAGGAATGGAGCATCTCCCCATCTCTGGAGGCGCTGGCTCCGCTGGCTCCTAGATTCTCAGCCTGGAGGTTTATTCTCCTCCTTTCCCAGGTGCCCTCCAGCTCCTGCTGCATCTGCCCCTCCAGCTCCTAGCACTGTCCTGCCCTGGGATTCACTCGCTGGCGATTAGGCACTGAGAGATCCTGGAAACAAGCTCCAGCAGCCACGGAACAGGGCCCTCCCCTGGAATGGGGCTCCCCCAGAACAGAGCTCCTCAGGGGCTCACAGAGAGAGATCCTGTTCAGGCCGGTTTGGTCCCTGCACTTCATTGTCCAGGGTTCTGGACGGGCCTGAGCAGTGGGGTCCCCAGCCGGGTTGGTCCATCTCTAGCACCCATCACCGCAGGGCCTCCATTCTTCAGCTCACTCCCAGCAAGTTTTTCCCAACATTTCTTTCTGTTTTTCCTTTTCTGAATGGGACCCCATTCCTCCTGGTCTCTCCCCCGGGTCCCCGAGCAATTCCCCTCCCTCCTGGGGGGTCACATCTCTCAGATATGTGGAGAGAGGTCGCAGGACTCCCCCTTGCCCCCATTGTCAAGCTAGGTAGGTTTGTCCAGCCCCCCTCGAGCCTTCCTGTTACTCTTCTCTGAGCTCCCTCCAGTTTGCCAGCACTGAGCACAATATTCCAGGGGTGGTCACAAATCAGAGCCACATAACGAGGGACTTCCCCCCTCCCCCCACGGAGCGTGCACTGCACATCACACTGCGAACTACACTGCGAACTCCGCATCCACCCAGGCCTCTGACATCCCCCAGGGCCATCCCCTTTCCACCCCCGCCCATCTGCAGCTCAGTCGGACCCCCACCCCCAGCCATTTGCACTCCACGCTAGTCCACACCACGGGTAATCTACATGCAAATTTGCACCACTTCAGTTAAAGCAGTGCTAACCCCTCGGTGGACACTTAGGCCACATCTACACGGAAAAAACCCCAAACCTGCAGTGGGAAATCTCAGAGCCCTGGAGCACAGCCTCTGGCTCACGGGGCTCATGCTACAGCACTAAAAATGGCAGCGGCTACACTGCTATTTTTAGTGCCATGCCGTGAGCCCCAGGAGCCTGAGTCTGTAGATCTGGGTTTGAGACGCGCTGTCGTAGGGGTTTATGTAGTGGAGACTTACTTTAAAAACTGCTCTTAATCTACGCCAGCCGAACTGAAACAAGCCTGTTTGGAACCAGAGTGTCTGTGCACTCGTTTCTTCACTGGCTTAACTAAATCAGCGTTCAGACAAGCACCAGGCCCCAGGCAGACCCATGTCCCGGAGGCCCCTTCCCCCTTCTCCGCCAGAACAACTGATTAATAGATTCCTAGAGTTTCAGGCCAGAAGAGTCCCCTGTGATCCCCCCTGTGGAACCAGGCTGGAGAACTGCCCTGCATTAATTCCCATTGGAACTACAGCAGATCAACATCGTGTCTTGATTTAAAAACTGCCAGGAATGGAGAAGCCGCCCCGACCCTAGGTCAGTTGTTCCAATGGTTAGCGACTGTCACTGTGCGCAATCTGCACCTTGGTTCTAGTCTGAACCTGTCTAGTTTCAGCTTCCAGCCTTTGGGTCAGGTTAGACCTTTGTCTGCTGGAGCCGGACGAGCCCATTATCAAATATTCGTTACACACTGGGATAGGTCACCCCATAACTTTCCCTTTAAGCTAAGCAGATCGAGCGCCTGGAGTCTCTCATGGTCAGGCAGGATTCCCAGTCCTTTAATGCTGCACAGCCTGGCTCCGGCTGCCCAAAGCCCAGGGGAGCCTCTGCTAAGAGCCACCAGGGTGAACTCCTGGCTCTGAGGAAATCAATGGCAAAACTCCCATGGACTTCAATGGGCCCAGGATCTCACCCCAGGGCAGCTGCCTCAGGGTAAAGGGAGGCAGAGGCCAAGAGGAGCTTCTCCTTGTCTCAAGTGCCTGGCTGCAGATTTCGCCCCCAGTTACGCTGGGCTCTGATGCAGGGTTTGGCTCACGCTCCAAATGGAGCAGATGTTAGGCCTGGAGAGCAGAGCGTCCCAGAGCCAGAGCAGCCAGCGAACAGGGAGGAGGAAGCAGACTCACTCCACACCGCTTTACACCCGGAGCGCTCGCTGGGAACGGGGCCACTAGGCCAGCACCCTGCAGTCCTCCCGGAGAACTAGCACCAGTGCCTGGCCTGTACGGACTCCACCAGCTGGTGCTGGTTCGAGTGACAGGGCACTTGTGCGCTGGGATTGTGAGCTCCTCGAGGCAAGGTCCGTCTCCCTGTATATTTATGCAGAGCCCCGCACAGTGGGGCCCTGATCCTGGCTAGGGGCTCTACTGGACTATCAATACGTTTGTGGGATGGGAGGGTCCTTCTGCCTGAACTCAACCAGGGCTTTTTGCTGCCCCTGGGAGTGGGGTAGGGGACGTATCGCACTCCCACAGCCTTGTCCTTGTCCGGACTCCCCTGTCCTTGGTGGCTGCCTCGGAGATTTGACACATCTCCCCCATTTAGCTCCACAGACCAGCTGGGATTGAATTTTTGCTCTTGATCCTAAAAAGCTTGGCCCTTCCCCCGCTGGCTGTGCTCCAGATGGCTCCCTTCAGCTTCTCCTCCACTTGTCGGGGTGGTTTTCAGCAAAGAAGGGCTGGCTATGAAAAGGAGGATTTATTTATAGGGTGTCAAATACCCTGGGTGGCACAGCGGGTCACTACACCCCATTCCACTCCCTGGAGCAGCCGGGGGCTACACACAGCTGTTCCTCACTGTGCCCTGCCCGGACACAACGTCTTCCCCCAGGCAGGAGCTGCTGTCTCAGGAGAGAGAGAAAACCGCTCCAGGCCTGTCCTTCCGAGGGGCCTGGGATGGAGCCCTCAGCCCCTGGAGCTCATGGAGGAAAAGGATTTCCCCAAGCACAGATACAACCTCCTTCCTTCCAGCCAGCCACCCTCCCGCCTCCCCGGCCCAGGGTTTCTTTCAGACGCACAGACACCTGCTGTGCCTGCTCCCTCCCCTTGGCTCCCTGCTCCCCGCGGCTTTCCCAGAACAGGCTAACAAGCGCCCTGGAATTTCTCTTGATGTCTGAACTTTATGGGAGGCCGATGAGCTGGTCTATGCCCAGCAGATACCAATGGCCCATTTGAAGATACTCAATATTGGCTGGTGCAGTGACAGCTCCAGTCCTGGCAGGGCCGTGTCACTACTAGAGAGGTGGGTCCGGTCCGCTGAAACAGCAGAGCTGTTCTGGGGCCTGCAGAGCTCCAAGTGTATCTAGTGTTGTCAGCAATGCCCTCCATCCAAGAGCAAACTCCAGACAGCTTCTCACCTCCCGCAGGTCAGAGCTCACTGCCCCCCTCAAACTGCACCCCCTTCCCCCTCCTGACTGTGCCCTCACCTCCCTATCGCCTGCCGGACCGCACCCCAAACTGTCTCCCCGTCCTCCGTCGCCCGCCGGACCGCACCCCAAACTGTCTCCCCGTCCTCCGTCGCCCGCCGGACCGCACCCCAAACTGTCCCCCCGTCCTCCGTCGCCCGCCGGACCGCACCCCAAACTGTCTCCCCGTCCTCCGTCGCCCGCCGGACCGCACCCCAAACTGTCTCCCCGTCCTCCGTCGCCCGCCGGACCGCACCCCAAACTGTCCCCCCGTCCTCCGTCGCCCGCCGGACCGCACCCCAAACTGTCTCCCCGTCCTCCGTCGCCCGCCGGACCGCACCCCAAACTGTCTCCCCGTCCTCCGTCGCCCGCCGGACCGCACCCCAAACTGTCCCCCCGTCCTCCGTCGCCCGCCGGACCGCACCCCAAACTGTCTCCCCGTCCTCCGTCGCCCGCCGGACCGCACCCCCAACTGTCTCCCCGTCCTCCGTCGCCCGCCGGACCGCACCCCAAACTGTCCCCCCGTCCTCCGTCGCCCGCCGGACCGCACCCCAAACTGTCTCCCCGTCCTCCGTCGCCCGCCGGACCGCACCCCAAACTGTCTCCCCGTCCTCCGTTGCCCGCCAGACTGCACCCACCCTCGCCTCCTCCCTCATCAGACTGCACCCCCTTGCCCCATCCCTCTCATCGGGCTGCACCTCCCCACTCCAGGCCCCTATTGTCCATTTTCTAGTGTTTAGTCCGGTTTAGTGTAAGTGTCCCAAGTGATGGGATTTCGACTGCTTCCACCAGGAGAGGTTTCCCAATGGGGCCCCCACCCCTTAATCCCCCAGTGACAGGGCCCCCACCCCTCCCACATGAGATGCTTCTCCCGTCTCATGGGGAGAGGGGCTGGCAGTGGGTACGTACATCTGCTGCCTTCTTCTCCGCCTGCTCCAGCTTCTCCTGGGCCTCTTTGACGGACTCCGAGTACTTATCCACCTCATCCTCAGTCCCCTTCAGCTTCTTCTGCAGGGCCTGCTGCTCCTCCTCCAGCTGGGAAGGGAGATCAGAGCAGGGGGGTTAGGGGCCCGGCCGGACAGAGGTTCAGCAGGAGCCAGCTAGGTAACAGGAAAGGGGCAAGGCGAGCTTGGGGGGTGTCCCAGAGCGGCTGGCCCAGACACAGAGCTCGGTTCTTGGAAGCCAAGGCCAGCGGATAGTGCTGGGCAGTCTCCAGAGACAGTGGCTCCCAGGAATGGCTCCTTGGGCTTCCAAGGACCAGGGGAGCCCAGAGCAGCCTCTCCTCGGTCCTGGGCACAGCCGTGGGGGAGTGATGTTCTCGCCCCACATTTCTGGTGAACCCGCTGCGTGGAGGGGAGAACCCCAGACTCAGCTCGAGATTCTGGCTCCATCCCAAGGCCTGAGCTGCTGAGGCAGGCAGTGTCCAAGGGGGGTGGGGCAGAGACAGTCCCTACCCCAATGCCTGGATCTGCAGGGGGGCAGGATGCCTGTTTGCAATGGGCCCCTAGAAGTCTAGCTCCAGGAGGGGCCAGCGTGGTACCTGGTCAGGGGATGGAACTGGGGGTCCCTGGAGTGATCCCCAACAGTGTGCAGTGACCCCCCACTTGGTCCTCACCCTATCAATGGGGGTTTAAGGGGGAGGTGCCCTGAGGGATGGGGGTATCGGTCCTCACTCTGGGATACTGGGCAGGGTTAATCCCAGCTGGGGGGGCTGGGCAGGGGGCTGCCTGGAAACGAGAGGGGTGCTGCTGGGGGGGGGGCATTGGAGGGGGCTGCCCGGCTGTGTGCGGGGGGGGGGGGGGCTGCCTAGGGACTCAGAGAGGTTGTGCCCAGGTGTAGGGTGGGCTGGGGAACCTGGGGACTCGGGGGAGTGTTGGGGCTGCCTGGGGACTCGAGGGGGGGTACGGCCAGGGTGCTGGGAGGGGCCCCGCTGAGGGTTGATGCCCAGGGACTTGGGGGGCATGGGGGGTCCCGGGTCTGCCTGGGAACTTGGGGGGGCTCTGGGCGGGGGGGCGCAAGGGGGACTGCCTGGGGATTCCGGACACCCCCCACACACACACACACCTGTTTGCAGCGATCCTCCGCCTGCTTCTTGTCCGCCTCCGCCTGCTCGGCGCGGTCGATCGCGTTCTCCTTGTCCAGCTTCAGCATCTGCATCTTCTTCTTGATGGCGTCCATGGCTGCGGCGCGGGGCGGAGACCGGGCTGGGAGCGGGGCTGGGAGCGGGGCCGGGCGGAGCGGGGCTGGAGCGGGCCGGGCGGAGCGGGGCTGGACCGGGCGGAGCGGGGCTAGAGCGGGCTCTGGGGCCCGGGCGCCGCCGCCGCGCCTAAAAGCCGGGGAGGGGACGGGAGGAGCCGCGGGACCCGGACCCTCCCCCGCCGGCCGCCGAGCACCTTTTAGGGACAGGCTCGCGAGCCGAGCCGCAGGGAGGGGCGGGATCGGCGAGCAGCGGCAGCACCCCGGGAGGGACCGGCCCGGCTGCGCCCCCAGGGACCCGGAACCGGAGACACCCCCCTGCGCCCCCACCCCGGGACCCCACTCCCACTGTGCTCCCCTGAGAGACCCCAAACTCCACAGAGATCCCCAACCTCACTGAATCACATTGATCTCCCCAGAGACCCCCCAATCCCCCTCTCCAGAGGGACCCCCAAACACCAGAGACCCCCATCCCCAGAGACTCTCGCTGCTACCCCCAGAGATTTCCATTTCCCAAATACACGGAAACTAGTTAAACACAAATCAAAAGGAAAAGTCACAAGAGTGAAATGCCTGGAAGCTGCATGGAAACTTTTAAAAAACACCATAACAGAGGCTCAGATTAAATGTAAACCCCACATGAATAGAGAGCCCCCGCGGCTAAACAACAGAGTGAAAGAGGCAGTTACAGGCAAAAAGGCAACTTTTAAACATTGGAAGCCAAATCCTACTGAGGAAAATAGAAAGAAGCATAAACTCTGGCAAGTGAAGTGTGAAAGTATAATTAGGCAGGCAATAACGAATTTGAAGAGCAACTAGCAAAAGACACAAAAACTAACAGCAAAATGTTTTGAATTACATCAGAAGCAGGAAGCTGCCAAACAATCAGTGGGGCACTGAACAATGGAGATGCCAAAGGAGCACTCACGGAAGACAAGGCTGTTGTGGAGAAGCTAAATGAATTCTTTGCATTAGTCTTCATTACATAGGATGTGAGCCATACTTTTAGGTGATAAATCTGAGGAACTGTTCCAGATTGAGATGTCAGTAAAGGTGGTTTTGGAACAAATTGATAAATTAAACAATAATAAATCACCAGGACCAGATGGGATTCATGGAAGAGTTCGGAAGGAGCTAAAATATGAAATTGCAGAACTAAGAACTGTGGTATGTAACCTTATCATTTAAATCAGCCTCGGTACCAGATGATTGGAGAATAGCTAATGTGATGCGAATTTTTAAAAAAGGTTCCAGAGAGGATCCTGGTAATTACAGGCCAGTAACCCTAACCTCAGTACCGGGCAAATCGGTTGAAACTATAGTAAAGAACAGAATTGTCAGACACATAGATTAGCATGATTTGTTGGGGAAGTGTCAACACAGCTTTTGAAAAGGGAAATCATGCCTCACCAAGCTATTTGAATTCTTTCAGGGGGTCAACAAACATGTGGACAAGGGGCATCCAGTGGATACAGTGTACTTAAATTTTCAGAAAGCCTTTGACAAGGTCCCTCACCAAAGGCTCTTAAGCAAAGTCAGCTGTCATGGGATAAGAGGGAAGGTCCTCTCATGGGTCAGTAACTGGTTAAGACAGGAAACAAAGGATAAATGGTCAGTTTTCAGAATGGAGAAAGGTAAATAGTGGCATCCCCCAGGGGTCTGTTCTGGGACCAGTCCCATTCAACATATTCATAAATGGTCTTGAAAAAAGGGGTAAACAGTGAGGTGGCAAAGTTTGCAGATGATACAAAAACTACTCAAGATAGTTAAGTCAAGGCTAAATCACAGAATCATAGAATATTAGGGTTGGAAGAGACCTCAGGAGGTATCTAGTCCAATCCCCTGCTCAAAGCAGGACCAATCCCCAGCTAAATCATCCCAGCCACCCATTCCACCACCATCCCATTCCACCGCCTCCCTAGGGAACCCATTCCAGTGCTTCACCACCCTCCTAGTGAAATACTGTTTGCTAATAACTAGGGTAACCAGATGTCCCGATTTTATAGGGACAGTCCCGATTTTGGGGTCTTTTTCTTATATAGGCTCCTATTACCCCCCACCCCATCCCAATTTTTCACACTTGCTGTCTAGTCACCCTACTAATATCCAACCTACACCTCCCCCACTGCAACTTGAGACCATTGCTTCTTGTTCTGTCATCTGCCACCACTGAGAACAGCCGAGTTCTATCCTCTGTGGAACCCCCCTTCAGGTAGTTGAAAGCAGCTATCAAATCCCCCCTCATTCTTCTCTTCTGCAGACTAAATAACCCCAGTTCCCTCAGCCTCCCCTCGTAAGTCGTGCCCCAGCCCCCTAATAATTTTTGTTGCCCTCCACTGGACTCTCTCCAATTTGTCCACATCCCCTCTGTAATGGGGGGACCAAAACTCCAGGTGTGGCCTCATCAGTGCTGAATAGAGGGGAATAATCACTTCCCTCGATCTGCTGGCAATGCTCATACTAATACAGCCCAATATGCTGTTGGCCTTCTTGGCAACAAGGGCACACTGCTGACTCATATCCAGCTTCTCGTCCACTGTAATCCCCAGGTCCTTTGCTGCAGAACTGCTGCTTAGCCAGTCGGTCCCCAGCCTGTAGTGGTGCATGGGATTCTTCCTTCCTAAGTGCAGGACTCTGCACTTGTCCTTGTTGAACCTCATCAGGTTTCTTTTGGCCCAATCCTCCAATTTGTCTAGGTCACTATGGACCCTATTCCTACCCTCCAGCGTATCTACCTCTCCCCCCAGCTTAGTGTCATCTGAGAATTTGCTGAGGGTGCAATCCATCCCATCATCCAGATCATTAATAAAGATGTTGAACAAAACCGGCCCCAGGACTGACCCCTGGGGCACTCCGCTTGATACCGGCTGCCAACTAGACATCGAGCCATTGATCACTACCCGTTGAGCCTGACAATCTAGCCAGCTTTCTATCCACCTTATAGTCCATTCATCCAATCCATACTTCTTTAACTTGCTGGCAAGAATACTGTGGGAGACCGTATCAAAAGCTTTGCTAAAGTCAAGATATATCACGTCCACTGCTTTCCCCATATCCACAGAGCCAGTTATCTCATCATAGAAGGCAATCGGGTTGGTCAGGCATGACTTGCCCTTGGTGAATCCATGTTGACTGTTCCTGATCACTTTCCTCTCCTCCAAGTGCTTCAAAATGGATTCCTTGAGGGTCTGCTCCATGATTTTTCCAGGGACTGAGGTGAGGCTGACCGGTCTGTAGTTCCCTGGGTTCTCTTTCTTCCCTTTTTAAAATATGGGCACTATATTTGCCTTTTTCCAATCATCCGGGACCTTCCTCCATCCCCACGAATTTTCAAAGATAATGGTCAGTGGCTTTGCAATCACATCAGCCAACTTCCTCAGCACTCTTGGATGCATTAGATCTGGACCCCATGGACTTGTGCACGTGCAGCTTTTCTAAATAGTCCTTAACCTGTTCTTTCACCACTGAGGGCTGCTCACCTCCTCCCCATAATGTGTTGCCCAGGGCAGCAGTCTGGGAGCTGACTTTTTCTGTGAAGACTGAGGCAAAAAAAGCATTGAGTTCTTCAGCTTTTTCCACATCACCTGTCACTAGGTTGCCTCCCCCATTCAGTAAGGGTCCCACAGTTTCCCTGACCTTCTTCTTGTTGCTAACATACCTGTAGAAACCCTTCTTGTTACCCTTCACATCCCTTGCTAGCTGCAACTCCAATTGTGCCTTGGCGTTCCTGATTACACCCCTGCATGCTCTAGCAATATTTTTATACTCCTCCCTAGTCATCTGTCCAAATTTCCACCTCTTGTAAGCTTCTTTTTTGAATTTAAGCTCACCGAAGAGTTCACTGTTAAGCCAAGCTGGTCGCCTGCCATATTTGCTACTTTTTCTGCACATCGGGATGGTTTGTTCCTGCAACCTCAATAAGGCTTCTTTAAAATACAGCCAGCTCTCCTGGACTCCTTTCCCCCTCGTGTTATTCTCCCAGTTCCCTGAGGGAGTCAAAATCTGCTTTTCTGAAGTCCAGGGTCCGTATTTTGCTACTCTCCTTCCTTCCTTTTGTCAGGATCCTGAACTCGACCATCTCATGGTCACTGCTGCCCAGGTTGCCACCCACTTCTACCTCCCCTACCAATTCTTCCCTATTTGTGAGCAGCAGGTCAAGAGGCGCACGGCCCCCAGTCGATTCCTCCAGCACTTGCACCAGGACGTTGTCCCCAACACTCGCCAAAAACTTCCTGGATTGTCTGTGCATTGCTGTATTGCTCTCCCAGCAGATATCAGGGTGATTGAAGTCCTCAATTAGAACCAGGGCCTGTGATCTGGAAACTTCAGTCAGTTGTCCGAAGAAAGCCTCGTCTACCTCCTCCTCCTGGTCTGGTGGTCTATAGCACACGCCCACCACAGCATCACCCTTGTTGCTCTCGTCTCTAAACTTAACCCAAAGACCCTCAACAGACTTTTCTCCAGTATCAAACTGGAGCTCTGAGCAATCATACCACTCTCTTACATACAGTGCAACTCCTCCACTCTTCCTCCCATACCTGTCCTTCCTAAACAGTTTATACCCTGACTACGAAGAGTTACAACGCGACATCCCAAAACTGCATGACTGGGCAAGGAAATGGCAGATGAAATTCAATGTTGAAAAATGCAAAGTAAAGCACATTGGAAAACATAATCCCAAGCATACCTACACAATGATGGGATCTAAATGAGCTGTTACCACTCAAGAAAGAGATCTTGGAGTCATCATGGACAGTTCTCTGAAAACATCCACTCAGTGTGCAGTGGCAGTCAAAAAATCTAACAGAATGTTAGGAACTATTAGGAAAGGGATAGATAATAAGACAGAAAATATCATGCTGTTAGCCAAACAGGGCCCGTTTCCCCCCGGAGCTTACCGAATTACACCAAGGAGGCACAGAGAGACAAGACGACGGGTACCAATCTCTTTTATTGATCGATCAGCTGAGCAGGTGTGCCCTCATCGGCTAATGCCAGAGGAGAGACACACCCTTCATGGCCGGACTGGCCCTTTTTATAACCAGCAACAAACAACATCGCCTTCATTCCTTTGCGTCATTAGGTTGGCCCATAGATAAGAGGACCCATACGATACATATTTCACATTTGGGGAAAGGAGTACACAAGTAACATTTGTTGCGGATACATGTATCATTTTGAAGGGAACAACAAGATATAACCATTGACCCCTCGCACTAACTACCTTGAAAATATATGGGAACATAGCAGCATTATAATTGTAAGCCAAATGAGCCAGTTAAGCTGATAGGGAATAGCTGACATGGTTATATACATGTCCCTAGTTCTAGTGACCTGTTTTTGGCATTTTCCTAACAATGCCACTAGCTAAATCCATGTTATATCCACACCTTGAATACTGTGCGCAATTCTGGTTGCCCCATCTCAAACGATATATATTAGAAATCGAAAAGTACAGAGAAGGGCAATAAAACTATGGAACATCTTCCATATGAGGAGAGATTAAAAAGACTGGAACTTTTCAGCTTGGAAAAGAGATTAATTAGGGGGTATATGAGAGAGGTCTATAAAATAATTACTGGTGTGGAGAAAGTGAATAAGGAAGTGTTATTTACCCCTTCACATAACACAAGAACCAGAGGTCACCTAGTGAAATTAATAGGCAGCATGTTTAAAACAAACAAAAGGAAGTATCTTTTCACACAACGCACAGTCAACCTGTGGAACTCACTGCCAGGGGATGTTGTGAAGGCCAAAAATATAACTGGGTTAAAAAAAGAACTAGATCAGTTCCTGGAGGTCCATCAATGACTATGCTCAGGGTTGCAATTCCATGCTTTGGGTGTCCCTAAAGCTCTGACAGCCAGATCCTGGGAATGGGCAACAGGGGATGGATCACTTGGTGATCACCTGTTCTGTTCGTTCCCTCTGGGGCACCTGGCATTGGCCACAGTCGGCAGACAGGATACTGGGCTGGATGGACCTTTGGTCTGACCCGGTCTGGTCGTTTTTATTTTAATTTGTATGAGGCCTGTTGCCATAGTGATGTTCTTCTGTAACCCACTAGCAGAACCTGACCATGCCCCTTGGACATCCCCCTCCTGCTCTTCAGCCTGGCTGCCCACTTCTCACACCCTTCACTAGCTCCCTCCTGAATCCCAGCCTCTGAATCTCAGAGGCCAGCTTCTCATTCTCTCCTTCACACCCCTTGCCTCCCTCCAGCCCAGGTCATTAGGCTGAGCTCCCCACACAGCCCCTTCCACAGCACCACACGGCCCTACATGCCAGGGACCCCTCAGCCCTCTCCAAGGAGAAACAACCCCGGGGCTCGTGTCCTGGGGAGGGAGGGGGGCCCAGCAGGGGTCATTGTTGCTGTGTTTCCATGAGGGCCGGGCCCCGTTTAGACCCGGCAGAGTCTATGCTGATGGTGTCACAAGGGGCAGAAGCTGCAGGGATTGGGGGAGCGTCATGCAGTGCAGAGGTCGCTGCCTGGAGGGGCGGGGGGGTTTCACCTATTACCTGCAATGGCTGGGAGCAAGGGCACCTCAGCCCCCAGCAAGGTGTGAGAGCACCTCATGAACACTCCAACATGCTTGCTCCCCGACCTCACCTAGCAGAGCCTGGGCTGGGCCCAGCACTGCTCTGGAGAGTCTTAAGGGGAAAAAGCAGCAGAAAAAGCCTTTAAAAACAAACCAAGCAATCAACCCTCCCTGTGCAGCGTGAAGCAGCCGAAAAGCAGCCAGGCTTTGCCTTCAAATCACTGCTTCAGGGAGGGATGCAAAGCCTGAGCTCAGCAACAGAGCACAGATTCCAGTTCTCACCCCGAAAGCGGGTAACACCATGAGCTGACTTGCTGCCCTCGTACTCCTTCCGCAGTGCACTCCTCAGAGACCCCCCTCCTGCCAGCGGGGCCCACGAGACTCACTGCACAGCGCGCCGTGGCTGCATTCTGCTGGGGACACGCTTCCCAAGGCAATACAGACCCCACGGCTGGGGTTCAAGGCACCCAGGATGCATTCTGCTCAAAATCAACACTATGCAACAAGCGACACATGTAAAACCCTCAGATACAAGAGCCTCTAAAATCACACGCACTGAACATTGTCCAGTGTGAGCCAGGACAAGCAAGCGCTTGGGCTGCGTGAGCGAGCAAGGAGGGGCTGGGGCAACAGCAAGAGTGGAGGAGCTGGGCGGGAGGCTGAGGGGCAGGACCTGATTGGGCTGAAGGGTTATGGCAGCGCTGGAGCTGTTGCTGGTAGAGCGGGCTGAGTGGGGGTTACCCGGGCGTGGGTGGGTTACTGGGGGGCTGGAGAGGACAGCCAGGGTGCAGCCATTGGGGATGGGAGTGGGGTGGTGATGCAGTAAACGCAGCTAGAGTGGGCAGGGAGAGGAGCTGTGACGGGGTTAGGTCTATAATTGGTGTTTGTGATCATAGATCAGGAATAGCCCTGCCAGGTTCCCTCCAGCCCATCTCCAGGGCCAGGGCAGGAGTCTTCTCTACAATCCATTTTCCAGGGCTCTGGCCAGTCCTATGCTGTGGGGTGCCCCAGCTGGATCCATCCCCCACCCCACAGGGAGCAAGGGGCTCCTGACCCCTCTGCGGAAGATGATTCCTTAGCCTGACACATGTCGTTGCTGGGGAATGTGACCTAAGATTCTGCCTACATTTCCACTATTCACTTTTAATTTCAATTTAATTTCATTACGATCCCTTGTACCAACCATGCCTCACCCTTCCCAAGGTCCCTGCCCCTCTGCTACAGAGTAACCCCGTCCCCGTCCCTTCAGTTAGCTCAGCTACTGGTATTTACCTGCCCACGGCCTGTGCAAGGAGTGCCCTCCCAAACCAGCATACCAGGCTCCACCCCTTACCGCCTTCCAATGCCTCCTAAAAAGTCATGTCTGCTGCGAGGGCCGCAGGGGAAGGAATTAGAATTAAATTATCCACTGAGCAGCACATAAGACACTCCAGTCACTGCACTGTCTGATGTGCAGCCCATCCGGTCCAGCCCACCCAAACCCACCTGCGGTGTGCTCTCCCCTGCTTGGGCTAAAGGCCCGTTCCTACGTGCTGTGGGGCAGGGCCCCCTCTTGCCCAGTGCGTTGGGAGGCACCTTTGGGTGCAGCACAGAGACGGAAATCCAGGATTGGTTCCAGCCCCAGCATCATGTTTGCTGGTCCCTGAATTCCTCGCTTCTGGTACGGCGGAGCCTGGAACCGAACACTGTATTCAGGGGAATCATCACAAAACTGCATGGCTGGGGGCTATCATGCTGCAGACTCCTGGCTCATTTGCTGTCCCCTCTGCTCAGGCACACAGAGAGGGGTGGGCAAGAGAGACGTTGCTTTCCTGACTGATTTACTGACATACAGTCGCCCGATGATCTGCCCCCATTTCTCACCTTGTCAGGTCCCTTTGGATCATTTCTCTCTCCTCAGTGCTGGTCACAGCTCAGCCCTGGTTACCACCATCCGTAACCTCCATTGTGATGGTGGGTCCCCACCTGTCCCAGCTCATTGCTACGCACGCACCAGGTGTGGCTGGCTGCCAGGGCTGCGGAGGTAGCGGGGAGCTGCGTTTTGAGGCGAGATGTGTGGGTTGGGGTGGGGGGTGGGGGGGAGTACAGGACAATGGAAGATGGGGTGATTGTGAAAGAAGCCTGAGCTAGTGCTGGGTCCATGCACAGTGCAGCCTCAGGGCTGACGGGTTACTGTGCTCAGAGCAAGCAGGCAGGAGGAGGGAGTTGGAAGCTTCACGCCACATCACACATTTACGGTCAGATGGTGAGGGAAATGATCCAGGATATCGCTGTGCGAAAGGAGGGAGCTGTCTCCTCCGGAGCTCTGCAAAGAAAGAAGCGTTGGGGCAGGCGGGCGAGCAGAGGAGCCGGTTTTAAGAAGGGGATGGAGAGTGAACTGGAGTAGTGCAAGGAGCAATGGGGATGGACAGACGCATCAGCCTGTCTCAGCTCTGGCAGGTACCTGCATTGCTGCCAGGCCTGGCAGCTCCCTTCTGATCCCCAGTGAGTTACAAAGACCAGGGGCTCAGGCTGGAACTTGTCACACAGCAGGAGCCCTGAGGATCACATCTCTCGCTTTCGTTAACACCCACGCCACCGGAGTGCCCAGAGCAGGTGCACCAGAGGGCTGGTACCGTAGGGATATTGCCACCACTGGCGTCTCGCTATACAGCAGCCTGCCTGGAGCAGAGCCCCCACGACTCCGGCTGCTGCAGGGTTATTCTCAGCACAGGAGCCCCAGAAACCGAGCTTTAAACGGCACCACATTTGTCTGGAAGCTCCAGCTGGCTGTGGCGATCATGGGGTTGCAAGGGCAGTTGGGATTTCTGATCCTGGTACATTCCTGCTCTTGCTGTAGCAGCCATTCACAGGCTGGAGTAAAAGCTGCTCTGAAGGCCAGTCAAAGGGGATAATTGAGAATGACCTGGGGGGTCTTCCCCCCACAGACAGAGCCTGCTACGCCAGCCCCTGCCAGCCAGGGAGAAGTCAGAAGCCGGGCTGGGATCCTTCCCCTTTCGCCACAGGGCCACCAGAGACAGGGGCTTGCAAACTACTGGTCTTCAAAATAATCAGTACACTGAGGTTGAAAGGGACTGATGGGGGCTCCGTGCATGCACCCACCCCCACACCGTGCAAACACGTACGTGCACAGCCTCCCTCCCCACACGTACTCCGACCAGTGCAGCACAATTCAAAGCTTCACTCTTCAGAGAGAAACGGGACCAAGGTTTCCAGCAGTGGGGCCTCAAGTGAGGCTGCATGGCCCATGTTTAGGTGCCTGGCAGCTGGTGATCAATAGGGACTTAGGAGCCTAACCTGCAGCACCTGGATTGGAACATCTTGGCCACTGCAGCTGTTCAAACCCGCCCACAATTCACATTCGCTCGAGTGCGGGAGCTTTATGGGGATTCAGCTCTAGCCAGAATGCAGCATTTGCAGTGGATGGAAGGGCAGCTTGTAGCACAGTATTGTCTTGTTTCCTGGCGGCAGGGTTCTTGTAGCCATGTTGGCCCCAGGATACTAGAGACATCAGAGAGACAAGGTGAGTGAGCTCATATCTTTTACTGGACCAACTGACCTCACACCCTCCTTGTCTTCTTTACTGTCATGTGTTTATTCCTGTTTCCTTACGGTGCCCAGCCCCACAATCTCTGGGTTCACTGGACAGAGCCGAGTGACACAGACCCAGTGCCTGTGGGTAGAGAGTGGCTGGAAAGGACAAACAGTTCGCGGAGAGTGGCAGGGGGAACTGGAGCAGCCTGTGGAAAGCCTGGGCAGAGCAGCCACTCTTACAGCATGTGGCCGAATTGGGAAGCAGGTGGATTTCTGGGGTGCTGAGCACCGGGGGGACAGTGCCCTGGCCCTGCTTCCCTTGAATGTCCCAGCTGCTCATTCTGCCAGACCCGTTCTGTGCTGCCCAGTCACCTGGGTCACCAGCGCTTGTTCCACACACTTTGCCCTTGGTGCCGTGGACGGCACAAAGATCGCGAGGCCAGCGACAGCCCGGCTCATGTCTGAGGCATGTGTCTATTACCTGGATGACACCCTGACGCAGCGTCAGGGCAGAGCAGATTGCTGGGGACAGCTGGGGAGCGCTTGGCATTCCTGACCAAGAGGAAAAAAATCCCTCCTGCAGCCAGGCCCCTGGAGAGCGTCCCTCAGCTCTGACAGGCAGGAGCCCACGTCAGCCCTGCTGTGCCTCCCAGGGACCAAACTGGGGCAGGTTGGGGGAGAAGAGGAGCCTTAGCTCCCCGCCTGCACCCCACCTTGCCTGTGGTCACCTTCCCCTGCCTGGGACCATGACGCTGCCCTGGCTGCAATGCTCAGAGCAGAGGCACATGGTGGCAGCCTGTCAGAGGCTCCCTCTCCCGCTTGCCCGGCCATCCCCCTCCCCCTGGCATGCAGAGCCTTGATTATGTGACTACTATGCCGGCTCCGGGGAGCTTCAGCTTCTGCTGCTGTGCACCGGCTGCGTGGCAGAGTTACCGTCTCCTCGTTTAAAGTCACCCAACAAGGTCTGGGAGGCCAGAACCCCCCTGCTCCTCTCGCCCCGGAGGGTGTTAGACGGACTCCTCGGTGCTCGCCCCTCGCCATTGCTGGGCCCCGTTCCCTGTCTCCCTGTGCTGGGGGGGGGGGGGGCAGCGTGACTCCTTGGTACGGCACCTAGCCCTGGTGCTGAGATGCAGGTGGGTGGGGGCTCCTCGGGCAGGACCACCCAAGCCCTCCAGCTGGCCTGCGCTGCTCTTCGACCAACAGGTCTCTGGCCCCGGTTGGGCTTTGTTGACTGAGTTGTTCTCCAGGCCCAGATTTAGCTGCCTTGGCTCCCCAGACCCCCATCCCTGGCTGCATGTCAGCCGAGTGCGGACGGCTGAAAGGCGGAGCTTTCACTGCCAGGTTCACTGAACGCCCAAGGGGGCTGTTTCAATCCTCGGTTATGTCTAAATTACAGTTCTGGCCTCTGGGCAAGTCCGGGAGCCACCTGCAGCAGCAGCTCCCGTTCAGCCGGGCATTTCCTGGGCATGTTCTCGCACCTTGCCTTCCCTTCACCCCCTTCTTCCGCTCCGGCCTCCTGCACCACCCTGTATGCCTGTATGAGACACCAGCCTCCACCCTCACCTCCTCCCCCCACCAGCCACTCGCCCCTCCAGTATCATGGTCTATGTGGACCAACCGGGTGGGACTCAAGGACCCGGACTGGCAGGGGGGAGAGGGTATTAAAACCCGTCACTAGTCAGCCCTTCCCTAGATCATACGCTCTGTAGGGCAGAGACCCGGCTCCTTCGGGGCTAGGAAGGTGTCTAGCATGGCCTTGGTTGCACTGCGAGTGATAATTAATGAATACAGCTTGCCCGGGGCAGTGCTTCTCCCCAGCTCTCTGGCTGGACACAGCCCCCCTCCTGCCTGGGAGGCAAACACTAACCCTGCACCTCCACACCCAGGAGTTCACACCTGCCAGGGCAAACGGGAGACAGGTCTGCTGGCTGCAAGCTGCCCACCAGACACCCCTGGACTATGCGGGGTCGCGGTGTGTGGCCCATTACGGGCAGGTGGATTAGAGCTAAGCTGTGCCTGATGGGCCCAGTGAGGGGGCATTGTGGGGAGGCCCTGGGGTCAGAGCGGAGGGGAGTTGGCAGATAGGGAGTCGGGTGGGGTGGGGGGCGGGATCAGAGCAGAGGGGGATGGCAGGGGGAGAAGGGGGGTTATTGGGGGGGTCCAGAGTCAGAGCAGAAGGGGGCTGCAGGGGGGAGATGGGGGGTGGTGGGGGGGCCAGGGGGTCAGAGTGGAAGGGGGCTGCAGGGGGGAGCTGGGGGTTGGTGGGAGGGTCCGGGGGGTCAGGGCGGAAGGGGGCTGCAGGGGGGGGCTGGGGGGTGGGGGGAGGGTCCGGGGGGTCAGAGCGGAAGGGGGCTGCAGGGGGGGGCTGGGGGGTGGGGGGAGGGTCCGGGGGGTCAGAGCGGAAGGGGGCTGCAGGGGGGAGATGGGGGTTGGTGGGGGGGCCAGGGGGTCAGAGTGGAAGGGGGCTGCAGGGGGGAGATGGGGGTCGGGGGGAGGGACGCGAGGGGGGGGGGGGGGGGGGGCGGGGAGGGGGGGGGGGGGGGGGGGGAGGCGGGGGAAGTGGGGAGCAGGGGAGGAGGGGGGTGGGCGGGGGGGGGGGGGGGGGGGCGGAGTGGGGGGGGGGGGGGGGGGGGGGGAGGCGCGGGGGGGGGGGGGGGGGGGGGCGTGGCGGGGGGGGGGGGGGGGGCGGGGGGGTCAGAGTGGAAGGGGGCTGCAGGGGGGAGCTGGGGGGTGGTGGGAGGGTCCGGGGGGTCAGAGCGGAAGGGGGCTGCAGGGGGGAGATGGGGGTTGGTGGGGGGTCCAGGGGGTCAGAGTGGAAGGGGGCTGCAGGGGAGAGATGGGGGGCGTGGGGGGGGCTGGGGGGTCAGAGCGGAAGGGGGCTGCAGGGGGGGGCTGGGGGGTGGGGGGAGGGTCCGGGGGGTCAGAGCGGAAGGGGGCTGCAGGGGGGGGCTGGGGGGTGGGGGGAGGGTCCGGGGGGTCAGAGCGGAAGGGGGCTGCAGGGGGGAGATGGGGGGTTTGTGGGGGGCGGGGGGGTCAGACCGGAAGGGGGCTGCAGGGGGGAAATGGGGGGGTGGTGGGGGGGCCCTGTGGTCAGAGCAGAAGGGGGCTGCAGGGGGGAGATGGGGGTCGGGGGGAGGGACGCGAGGGGGGGGGGGGGGGGGGGCGGGGAGGGGGGTGTGGGGTGGGGGGGAGGGGGGGGGGGGGGGGCGGGGGGAGGAGGGGGGGGGGGGGGGCGGGGGGGTCAGAGTGGAAGGGGGCTGCAGGGGAGAGATGGGGGGTTTGTGGGGGTCTGGGGGGTCAGACCGGAAGGGGGCTGCAGGGGGGAAATGGGGGGTTGGTGGGGGGGCCCTGTGGTCAGAGCAGAAGGGGGCTGCAGGGGGGAGCTGGGGGTTGGTGGGAGGGTCCGGGGGGTCAGAGCGGAAGGGGGCTGCAGGGGGGAGATGGGGGGTTTGTGGGGGGCCCTGTGGTCAGAGCGGAAGGGGGCTGCAGGGGGGAGATGGGGGTCGGTGTGAAGGACACGAGGAGGGTGTAGAGGGCGGGCGGCAGACCGACAATGTGGAGGGAGTCCAGAGACGAGTGGCAGAAATATTCCGGGGGCCGGGACCTGCGTTCCGAGGCAAGATGAAAAGAGCTAAATCTGTCCAGCTTGGCTAAGCCGTGGCTAAGGGGGGTGAGACCAGTCTGCAAACATGGGAAAGGTGCAAGTCCCGAGGGGGGCAGGGCAGATGCGGGGGATACTTGGGCCTGGGCTGGAGTCAGCAGGAGATACCTGGGCAGCTGGCACAAAGAGCTCCCCAGCTGTGCTGTGTACCAGACTGGGGAGCAGCCTCCTGGGGGACCGGGCGGGCGCGCCGGCTCGGGGCGTCGCGTCGCCTGGGGGACCGGGTGGGCCCGCCGGCTCGGGGCGTCGCGTCGCCTGGGGGACCGGGCGGGCCCGCCGGCTCGGGGCGTCGCGTCTCCTGGGGGACCGGGTGGGCCCGCCGGCTCGGGGCGTCGCGTCTCCTGGGGGACCGGGTGGGCCCGCCGGCTCGGGGCGTCGCGTCGCCTGGGGGAACGGGTGGGCCCGCCGGCTCGGGGCGGCGCGTCGCCTGGGGGACCGGGTGGGCCCGCCGGCTCGGGGCGGCGCGTCGCCTGGGGGACCGGGTGGGCCCGCCGGCTCGGGGCGGCGTGTCTCCTGGGGGCGAGGGGACAGCACTGGGGAATCCTCTTCCCCTCTGGGGTGTGGGGGAATCATCTTGGGGGGGGGGGGGGCCCAGTCGCTGGGGGATCATCGCCCAGACTGAGTCCCGCTGCTAGGCCCTAGAGTGCTCCACTGGACGGGACCATGGCAGGCACGCTGTGGGAGCGCTCCCACCCAGCACTAGCCACGCTGGGCTCTCAGCCGCCTGCGGGACGGGTGGAAGGCCTCTCCCAGCCCCGTCTGCCTGAGCGCCCTGATCCCGCGCCAATCAGCTGCCATCCCTTCCCCCGGGGAGCTAACCACAGCCAGGCCCCCGAGCTCTCTGGGCAGCCTGGCAGGCCAGGACCCCAGCAGTGCCCACGGAGCCCTGTCCCACCCCGGTGAGTGGCTGGACGCAGGGATCCGTGGCTCGGTTCGGCACTGCAAAGGCCAGGTTGGGTGGGCAGAACCATCCTGCCGGTCTTAACACCACGAATCTGGGCCATGGCATGGCTGAGCGTGGCCTGTTGGCTGGTTTGTGACCAGCGGGGGCGTATCAGTGGGAACCGGGGTCAATGGGAGGGGTGGGCCAGTGACCAGCGGGGGTGTCTATGGGGGTGTGTGACCAGTGTGGGGGGGGGGGGAAATGGG
>QXTE01000419.1:377172-426845 GCA_003942145.1 Platysternon megacephalum
GGGGGGGGGGGGGGGGATAAATGGGAGGGGGCAGTGACCAGTGAGGGGGGGGGGGCAGTGACCAGTGGGGGGCTGTCAATGGGAGGGATGGGCCGGTGACCGGGGGGTATCACCCCCAGGGGCCTCGGCTCAGCTCAGGAGGTACGGCCCAGCTGCCCTGGGTGCTCACTGCCAGCTGCCCCCTTCGCAGGCCCTGCCCGCCCGCCCTCCTCCCTGTACCCTGGGTGTGTGTGTGTGTGTGTGTGTGTGTGTGTGTGTGTCCCCCTCTCCACAGCTCCCCCTTCCCCAGGGCCAGAGCCGCCTCCCTATCTCCTCACATTTCCCATCCGGCGGCTACCTGCGTGGTCCCCCTCCCACGCCGCACCCCCCACCCGCCCTCCAGCAGCAGCAGGGGACAGACGGGCCAGAGCCATTTGGGGAACTGGCCTGGCCGGGCGCTTCCTGCCTCCTGTTGCCTCTCATTCCCCAGTGACAGGGTGGGAACAGGTGCTGGGCAGCGCTGCCCTTTCTCCGCAGCTGCCGGCCGCCAGGTTGGCCCCTGGGCTCTATTTCTAGGCGTGAGATCAGTGCAGGCAGCCAGGGCCGCTCCGGCCCCACATTCCGGGCCCCTCGCAGGCCACGTGGGTCGCGCGCAGCGCTGGCTCGGACCTGCACTTTATATAGACAGTTCGTCCTGAGCTTCACAACAGGCCAGAGTCGGGGGCGGGGGGGCTGCCTGCTCCTCTCCACCCCCCCCCAGGGAGAGGGGCCCGAGCGGGGCCCGCCTGCTCCCCTCCCCCCACAGAGAGAGAGGGGCCCGAGCGGGGCCCGCCTGCTCCCCTCCCCCCCAAAGAGAGAGGGGCCTTCCTGCTCCCCTC
Source organism: Platysternon megacephalum (assembly GCA_003942145.1). Classification (NCBI taxonomy): domain Eukaryota; kingdom Metazoa; phylum Chordata; order Testudines; family Platysternidae; genus Platysternon; species Platysternon megacephalum. The sequence continues at coordinate 378,030 of QXTE01000419.1, forward strand.
CCCCCACAGAGAGAGAGGGGCCCGAGCGGGGCCCACCTGCTCCCCTCCCCCCACAGAGAGACAGGGCCCGAGTGGGGCCCACCTGCTCCCCTCCCCCGACAGAGAGAGAGGGGCCCGAGCGGGGCCCGCCTGCTCCCCTCCCCCCACAGAGAGAGGGGCCCGAGTGGGCCCGCCTGCTCCCTTCCCCCCACAGAGAGAGAGGGGCCCGAGCGGGGCCCACCTGCTCCCCTCCCTGACAGAGAGACAGGGCCCGAGTGGGCCCGCCTGCTCCCTTCCCCCCACGCGGGGAGGAGCTGGAAAACAGGGGCCCAGTGCCTTTGAAATTAAACACACAGGGGGAGATTGATGAGCCTGGGCTGTGCCGAGTCCAAAGATGGTGCTGCTGCACGGGGCGGGGCTGGGGCCGCAGGAATGCAGAGCCAGAGTCCAGCTCGGGATCCTGGCAGCCGCTCTCCCGCAGGGCTGGACACTGGGGTGATGGGCACACAGGGAAGGCAGAGACAAGGGAGACGGTCCCCAGCACTGCTGGCAGCTGGGGGGAGGAAGCTGGGGAGAGGGGCCCTGAGGGAGCCTGGAGCCCCCACATTCCCGTCGGGGAGGGGGCCAGGGTCCCCCAGTCCCAGCTCCCCCGGTTCGGGGTGGGAGGCTGCCGGGCAGGGAGCGGTTACTCCCTCCTCGCACTTACCTCACTCTTATTCACGGCCTTGCCGCTGGCACAGACGCCCGCTGACGCGCCTGCCCGGCTCTCCCTGCACCAGGCAAGGCTGGCACTGAGCTGGGATCGCTGCCAGCCAGCGCGGTGCAGGGCCTCACGCCAGGCCTGGCTGGGAGTCCGGGCAAAGTGGTGCACAGCTTCAGCTGGGGTGTCGAGACCCCCCCCACGCCCCCCGGGTAGAGCTGCAGCCAGCACTGGCAGGTGCACGGGGGGGAGCAGGTGGGCCCCTGTCAGACCCTTCTCTCTCTGGGGGGCGGGGGGGGGGGAGGAGATGGGCCCCGCTCTGGCCCCTCTCTCTCTGTGGGGGGAGGGGAGCGGGCGGGCCCCGCTCGGGCCCCTCTCTCTCTGTGGGGGGGGGGGGGGGCAGGCGGGCCCCGCTCGGGCCCCTCTCTCTCTGTGTGGGGGGAGGGGAGCAGGCAGGCCCCGCTCAGGCCCCTGTCTCTCTGTGGGGGGAAGCAGGCGGGCCCCGCTTGGGCCCCTGTCTCTCTGTGGGGGGACGGGAGCAGGCGGGCCCCGCTCGGGCCCCTGTCTCTCTGTGGGGGGAGGGGAGCAGGTGGGCCCTGCTCGGGCCCCTCTCTCTCTGGGGAGCAGGTGGTCAGAGCAGGCCTGGCAACCTGATATTGATCCTGGGCAAAATAATAGAATGGCTGATACAGTATTTGATTAATAAAGAATTAAAGGAAGGTAATATAGTTAGTGCCACTCAACAGGGGATCATGGAAAATAGCTCCTGTCAAACCAACATGAGATCTTTTTTGATGTGATTACATGCTTGGTTGATAAAGGAGGTAGGTCTCAAATTGTAACCAGGGAATCAGAGTGTTACTAGTGGGGTCCCACAGGGATTGGTTTTTGGCCTTACACTATTTAATATTTGTTCCTGGTACAAAACATAACATCATCACTGATAAAGTTTGCAGATGGCCCAAAATTTGGGGCCCGGTAAATAGTGAAGACAGGTCACTGACACAAAGCGATTGGGATCGCTCGGTAAGCTGGGAACAAGCAAAGAGTGTGATTTGCTACCGCTAATTGCACAGATCTAGGATCAAAGAATGTAGGCCGCACTTACAGGCTGGGGGACTCTGTCCTGGGAAGCGGTGACTCTGAAAAGAATTTGGGGGTGGATAATAGCTGGACGTGAGCTCCCTGCAGCGGCGGCTCCAGGCACCAGCGCACCAAGCGCGTGCCTGGGGCGGCAAGCTGCGGGGGGCGGCCTGCCGGTCGCTGTGGGGGCGGCAGTCAGGGAACCTGTGGCGGCGCGCCTGCGGGAGGTCCGCTGGTCCCGCGGCTTCGGCGGCAATTCGGCGGCGGGTACGCCGAAGCCGCGGGACCGGGGGACCTCCCGCAGGCGCGCCGCCGAATCTGCGTTACCATCGGACCTCCCGCAGGCGCGCCGCCGAATCTGCGTTACCATCGGACCTCCCGCAGGCGCGCCGCCGAATCCGCGTTACCATCGGACCTCCCGCAGGCGCGCCGCCGAATCTGCGTTACCATCGGACCTCCCGCAGGCGCGCCGCCGAATCTGCGTTACCATCGAACCTCCCGCAGGCGCGCCGCCGAATCTGCGTTACCATCGGACCTCCCGCAGGCGCGCCGCCGAATCTGCGTTACCATCGAACCTCCCGCAGGCGCGCCGCCGAATCTGCGTTACCATCGAACCTCCCGCAGGCGCGCCGCCGAATCTGCGTTACCATCGGACCTCCCGCAGGCGCGCCGCCGAATCTGCGTTACCATCGAACCTCCCGCAGGCGCGCCGCCGAATCTGCGTTACCATCGAACCTCCCGCAGGCGCGCCGCCGAATCTGCGTTACCATCGGACCTCCCGCAGGCGCGCCGCCGAATCTGCGTTACCATCGAACCTCCCGCAGGCGCGCCGCCGAATCTGCGTTACCATCGAACCTCCCGCAGGCGCGCCGCCGAATCTGCGTTACCATCGGACCTCCCGCAGGCGCGCCGCCGAATCTGCGTTACCATCGAACCTCCCGCAGGCGCGCCGCCGAATCTGCGTTACCATCGAACCTCCCGCAGGCGCGCTGCCGAATCTGCGTTACCATCGGACCTCCCGCAGGCGCGCTGCCGAATCTGCGTTACCATCGGACCTCCCGCAGGCGCGCTGCCGAAAGCCGCCTGACTGCCGTGCTTGGGGCGGCAAAATACATAGAGCCGCCCCTGGCTCCCTGTGTGACACCGTGGCCAAGAGGCTGGTGCGATCCTTGGCGGTTGAACCCAGACCAGTGGGAGGTTGTCACCACCTGCACCTCTGGGTGCCCTCAATGCTGTGCTGCCATGGATCACAGCTTGGACACCAGCAGCCAGCCAATGTCCACGCATGGCCACACCCTGGCTCCCACTGCCCAGGTACCGTTTGCAGAGTGACACTGAGATGCCCCCAGTCCCAGGATTCCCCTAAACCAGGGGTGGGCAAACCTTTTGGTGCGAGGGCCACATCTGGGTATGGAAATTGTATGGTGGGCCATGAATGCTCACGAAATTGGGGTTGGGGTGCAGAAGCAGGTGAAGACTCTGGCTGGGGGTGCGGGCTCTGGGGTGGGGCCAGAAATGAGGAGTTCAGGGTGTGGGAGGGGGCTCTTGGCTGGGGCAGGGGGTTGGGGTGCAGGAGGGGGTCTGGGGTGCAGGCTCCAGGTGGTGCTTACCTCAAGCAGCTCCTGGAAGCAGTGGCATGTCCCTTCTCCGGCTCCTACGCAGAGGTGTGACCAGGTGGCTCTGCGTGCTGCCCCATCTGCAGGCGCCGCCCCTGCAGCTCCCATTCACCGCAGCTCCCAGCCAATGGGAGCTGCGTGGGTGGTGCTTGGGGCAGGGGCAGTGCACAGAGCCCCCTGGCTGCCCCTAAACGTAGGAGCCGGGGGGGAACGGGGGACATGTTGCTGCTTCCGGGAGCCTTGGCACGTGCACACAGAGCGGCCTCCGACCCCGCTCCCCGGCTGGAGTGCAGGAGCAGGGCAAGCCCCAGACCCCAGTCCCCAGCAGGATGTGGCCCACAGGCCGTAGTTTGCCCACCCGCCTTAAACTGTCTCCCAGCCTCCTCCAGGAACACGCAGAAGTTAGTAAGTTTGCTGCTGCTTTGAAGAGGCAGAAACAGCAGGTTGTTCTCTTGACGGGAGTTATCCAATCCTGTCAAAGCAGTGCGGTGCGTCAGATACAAAGTCAAACAGGTTCATTCAATTAAGAATCCAGATTTGAAGTGAGTTGAGGTATAAATGCGAAAGGTCGAAAGGGTTACAAACAAAAGCAAAAATATGCTGGGAGAGCTAAGGCAAGCTAGAGGAAACTACCTTGAGCAATTTTCCTTTGCCAGCAATGGCTGACTAGCTTTTAGGCGAGGTCCTCCCAGAGTCCAAGGAGCTGGTTTTCCTCATCTCCTCAAGTGAAAGATCACTTAGGGGTTCGCTCCAGTGAACCTTTGCAACGTATCCCCAACACGCTCCTTTTCCCTGCCGGCCGTGGCTGCCAGGCTGTCTAGTGGGGACTGCAGGCTGTCTTCTCCCCATGTGTGATTTTTACAATGGACACAAGCTGTTCCTACAATAGCCCATGGAATTTGGTCACCCAGTGCTTGAGGTATTGGCCTCTTTCCTTTGTCTGGAGAAAACCTATTTATGGACTCCCCGACATGCCTGATTGAAGCACTGTTTAGTCACATAATTTCAGCCCAGCTGCATACTGCTTGGTACGTACATCCAGCAAGAATGTTAATGAGCAGTGAGTTATGAGTTTTCCAATGACGTGACACCTTTTAGATCCAGAGTATAACAACAGGGAGTTGGGTACACAGAGCTGGTTCGGCCAGCTGGAACTCACTGCTACATACCAGGGAGCCCCTAGCCTTCGGCATAGGCCTGCTCTTAGGGCCACCGATGTGTAATGTGTGTGTGTGTGTGTGTGTGTGTGTGAGAGAGAGAGAGACACCTCTGGGTTTGGCACTGGTGAGACCAATAATGGGATACTGTGTCCGGCACGGGTGCCCACGCTTCAAGATGGATGTTGATAAATTGGAGAGATTCAGCAAAGAGCCACGAGAATGGTTAAAGGATGAGAAAACCTGCCTTATAGTGAGAGACGCCAGGAGCTCCATCTATTGACCTTAACAGAGAGAAGGTTAAGGGGTGACTTCATCACAGTCTATAAGTACTAGATGGGGAACAAATATTTGCTAAGAGGGCTCATCAGTCCAGCACATATCGGTATAACAAGATCCAGTGGCTGGAAAAAACCTGTTACTATTCCTTCCGTAACTGTAGTTCTTTGAGATGTGCTGCTCGTGTCCATTCCAATGTAAGCGTGTGTCGCATGCACCATCACTGGAACGTTTTTCCCTCAGTGGTGGCTGTCAGGTCCCAAGGGGGCAGAGGCTGTTGTACTTGTGAGTACAGACATAACAAACCCTTCAAGAAACGGCAGATTGGGTTTGAAAATACTGCCCAGCCATACACCCCAGGGTGAAATGCAGAGATCGCGGCTAAATGAACCCGTATGGATGAAACCATCAGTCCTTCCTGCTTTAAGTAAAGCAAGTAGTCCAAAATAAAGGCCGTGAGGACTCTGTAGGCAAAACACCTTTCTGCGTTGACCAGATTGAGAACCTCTTCCATTTAGCCAGATAGGCGGTTCTAGTTGATGGCTTTCTGCTCCCCAAGAGCATCTTCCAAACCGGAGCTGAACAAGACCGTTCTGCCTGGTTCAGCCACGGAGCTTCCATGCCATCAGGTGGAGAGACTCGAGGTTCGGGTAGAGCAGGCGGCCATGGTCCTGAGCGATCGAGTCTGGGAACCTCGGTCGGCTGAGCGGTGTGTCCACCGAGAGTTCCAGCAGGGCTGTGAACCAATGCTGGTGCAGCCAGACCAGAGCTATGAGGATTAATCGCGTTTTGTCCCTTCTGACCCTGAGCAAAACCTTGTGTATGAGGAGTGGGAGTGAACGCGTAAAAGAGCCTCCCCTTCCAGGGACGGCGAAAGACGTCTGTGAGCGAGCCCGGACTGTGCCCCAGGAAGGAGCAGAACTGAGGACACTTCCTGTTGTGCCTCGTCGCGAACAGGTTCACCTGAGGAAACCCCCACTTTTGGAAAACAGTGTTCAAGACGTCTGGTCGAATGGATCACTCGTGATGGTTGACAAAGCAGCTGCTGAGGTGGTCTGCCAGCTTGTTCTGCAACCCTGGTAGATAGTTGGCCTCCAGGTGAATGGAGTGGGCTATGCAGAAGCCCCATAGGCTCAATGCTTCCTGACAAAGGGGGGGAGGAGCGGACTGTCCCTTGCTTGTTTATGTAGAACGTTGCTGTTGAGTTGTCCGTGAGGACCGATACGCAGTTTCCCTCCAGGTGGGGTCGGAACGCCTGGCAGGCTGAAGAAACCGCCCTTAGCGCTCTCACACTGATATGTAAGATCAGCTCCTCTGGTGACCAGAGGTCCTGAGGGACCCCAAGTGAGCTCCCCAGCCCATCTCTGAAGTATCCGTGACCAGGGACATCGAAGGGGGGGCCTTGAAAAGGGGACGCTGGCACACCCCATCTTCTGGTCCAGCCACCACCAAAGGGCCAAAATTACCAATGGCAGAAGTGTGATCACCTTGTCCAGAGGATGTCGGTCCCGTTTGTGCACCGACACCCACCATAATTGGAGTGGCCTCAGACAGTCGTGTGTGTTGCACCACATAAGTACAAGACACAATGTGCCCCAGAAGCTTCAAGCATTTTCCTGCTATGGTGATGGGGGAATCTCGCAGACCGTTTATGAGCGATTCAATGACTCTGAATCAGCTTTCCGGGAGGAAGGCTCTGGCCTGGTTTGAGTTGAGAACTGCCCCTATGAACTCTATTCCCTGAACTGGTGACAAGGTGAACTTTTTTGTATTTATCAACAGCCCCAGGTTCCGAAAGGCTGACTGTATCAGTTCTACGGGCGCCTTCACCTGACCCCTGGATCGACCTTTGATCAGCCAGTTGCCCAGGTAGGGGTATTCCTGCACCCCTCAGCTCCTGAGGCAGGGTACCACGACTGCCAGGCACTTCGTGAACACCCATGGGGCTGCTGACAGGCTGAAGGGTAGAACTGTGAACTGATAATGTTTGTGGCCTACTACGAACTGTAGGTATTTTCTGTGTGTCCCTGAAAGATGGCGATGTTCTTTAAGTCGAGGGCGGCATACCAGTCCCCCAGATCCAGAGAGGGAATAATCGAGGCCAGGAAGACCATGCAGAACTTCATCCTTTTCATGGGTCTGTTGAGGTTTCGCAGGTCCAAGATTGGTTGAAGGTCGCTATTGGCTTTTGGGATTAGGAACACCCGGCTCCTTGATTCCAGTGGAACCTCCTCCACTGCTCCCGCCCTTAGGAGTGACTGCACTTCCCGGGCCAGAAGACTCTCATGAGAAGGGGCCCTGAAGAGGGACAGGGAGGGAAAGAGGGAAACAACGGAACTGGAGGGTGTATCCGACTTCTACCATGCAAAGTACCCAGCGGTCCATAGTAATGCGAGCCCACGCACAATAGAAGTGGGACAACTGGTCCATGAATGTAGGGGAGATAGGATCCGGAAACTGTCCTGGTATGCCATCCTCGGGCATACCTCAAAATGCCTGTTTTGAGCCTGTTGCATTCCTCGAAGGGGCCTGTGTCTGGGACGATGCAGAGTGAGGCGGACGCCTCATCTTGTAGCCTGTTTTTCCTGCTGCCATACGCGTGTCTTGGTTGGTGGGGTTGTGGGGGGGTAGAACCGGCCCAATGGCTGAGGCTTATAATGTTTCTCGCTGGGGCTGGCTTATGCAGACCCAAGGACTTCAAAGTAGCCCTTGAGTCCTTCAGACTGTGGCGCTTTGAATCCATTTGCTCCAAGACAAGGGAGCCCCCTTCGAACGGCAGGTCAGGAAGGGCCTGTTGGACCTCGTAGGGCAGCCCTGAAGCCGTGAGCTCCATCTCATAACCACCGCTGAGGCCAATGCATCTAAAGCTGCCTGGAGGGACGCTTTAGTGACTACCTTACCCTCCTCAACTAGAGCTGCAAACTCGCCCCTGGACTCCAGAGTTAGGAGTTCCTTGAACTTTTCCATGGCTGACAAGGCGTTAAAGCCAGAGCGACCTAGAAGGGCCTGATGGATAGCTATTCTCAACTGCAGGCCCCCGGTTGAGTACACCTTTCTGCCAAATACATCAAGTTTTTTGGCATCCTTGGCCTTTGGGGCTGGACCTTGTTGCCTCACCTCTCCCTCTTGTTGGCTGGAGAAACAACCAATGAGCCTGGTGGTGGGGGGCTCTATAGAAACTCGTAGCTCTTGCTAGGGACAATTTATTTTCTCTCCAGCCGCTGAGCCATAGGCTGGAGATATGCTGGGGTCTGCTAAAGCACTTTAATCAGTTCCAGAATAGCGTCATTTAAGGGCAAGGCCACCCGCGATGGCCCTGAGGGTGCCCATATGTTCACTAGGGAATGTGAGACTCAGCTACCTCCTCGGCTTGTGTTCCCAGATTCTGGGCCACCCTGCATAGAAGTTCTTGATGTGCCTCATCACAGGCACTGACTTCGCAAAGTGCCGGGGGTACTCACCCCCTGGCTCTGCCCCAGGCTCCATCCCCACTCCACCCCTTCCCCCAAGGCCCCACCCTGTCCCTTCCTGTCCCCACTCCACCCCTTCCCCCAAGGCCCCACCCTGCCCCTTCCTGTCCCCTCTCCACCCCCTCCCCCAAGGCCCCACCCTGTCCCTCCCTGTCCCCACTCCCCCCCTTCCCCCACGGCCCCACCCCGCCCCTTCCTATCCCCGCTCCACCCCGTCCCCCAAGGCCCCACCCTGCCCCCACTCTACCCCGCCCCACCTCCTCCCACCCAGTTCCGCCCCCTCCCCCGAGTGCGCCGCATCCTCACTCCTCCCCTCTCCCTCCCAACCTCCTGCACGCCGCGAAACAGCTGATTGAGGCGGGCGGGAGGCACCGATCCCATAGTCGTCCTGTGTGGGCGCTATAGTGGTCCCTGCCATTGCCTCGTCCAGGGAGGAAGATGACAAGGCTTGTGCTGGCACCGGGTTCTGGACTGCCTCCTCTGCAGGTGGGTCCCTTGGTGGTATGTCCTGCCCCTCAGTACCCACTTCGGCACCGGGGACCGATCCCTGTTCTGGGGGGGATGCTGGGGGAGCTTGGCTCTCTGATGCTGCCGAAAAGCAATGCCACGATTGACACCGCAGAAACTGCTGGCACCCCCACGGATTACACACTGGCCAAAGCCTTGGCATCTGCCGTTGTACTAGTGGCCGTGGTGTTGGCACCATACTTTGCACTAAATCCATTGCGTGGTATCTGTGCTCGGATCGATGTTTACTCCTATGAGGCATAGGGTTCTACCTCTGAGTCTGTCTCAGGAGAAACACTTCTGGATGAGCACAGTGGTGCTGTGCCGATCGGGGCTGTGCAGAAGAGCAATGCTGCCACGCCATCATCGCCGGCTTGCCCCTTGCAGGTGCTTGCTTTGGTGCTGAGGTACCCACGGTGCCGGAGCTGCTGCTGACAGCTCACAGCCGGCTGGAGATGGTGGCATCGGGAGGAAAAGGAGGTTCCTCACCACCTCAAACACCTCCATGGCGTGGCCAGGGTGGCACCGGACTTGACAATACCCTTCCGGGGCCGGCGTCAATAGTGCCGTGTGCGCCGAAGGTGCTTCCGAGTGGCCTGGCATGGGTCGTGTTCTCTCTGTGATCCTATGACTCACTGGTCTTGGGGTCGGTGGGCGTCCCCAGTCCATCTGCCATTGTTCCTTCTTTGGCACCAGTGACGGTGAACAGTGCTAAGGAGTCGGTGCTGGAGTTGTCTTCCCATGAACCAGGGAAGAACGATGGTAACCTTGCCTTTGGCACGGAGTCTTTCCTTGGCGCCGGGGAGGCAGAGCGGCGCAGTGCCTCCCTCAATGACAGCGGGGCGCTCCTGACCGAGACCAAAGTGCTCGTTTGCCACTTCCCCCTGCAGCTCCGGGGGGACGAAGTGCCGCCTCCATCGGAAGGAATTTTAATGTTGTCCCTCTCCTTTTTGATCTTGGGCCTGAAGTTCTCGCAAATGCGACACCGTTCTTGTACATGTCTCCCCTCCCCCCCCCCCCCCCCCCCCCCCCCCCCCCCCCCCCCCCCCCCCCCCCCTCCCCCCCCCCCCCCCCCCCCCCCCCGGCACTTTAGGCAACTATCAGGCAGGTCACTGACTGGAATGGGTTTGACATGCCACACACTGTTTGAAGCTCTGGGACCGAGGAACGCCCTGGAGCCCAGGGTGGACAAGCCCCACGGAGCGGGGAACCTACTAACTACTTAACTACGTCCTAACTTAACGCTAAGATAATAACTATATACAATTTATTTACAGAAAGTCCACTGAGAACAACGCTTGCAAGCGCAAGAGACCAGCAATGTTCCAGCGACCGTCACAGGCAGTAAGGAACTGAGGTTGGCAGGTCCCTATATACCACGCCATGAGGGTGCCAATCCAGGGGACACCAGAGCCAACCCAACGGGATAACATGAGGGAAAAACTTTCTGGAGAGGGTGCACGTGTACACACACCAGGGTGGAATGGACATGAGCAAGCCATCGAAGAACTGAAGCTACTCAAAAAATTCAGGCCAGGCACTGGTGCTAGTTCTCTGGGAGGGCTGCAGGGTGGTGGCCTAGTGGCCCCGTTCCCAGCGAGCGCCCCGGGTGTAAAGCGGTGTGGAGCGAGTCTGCTTCCTCCTCCCTGTTCGCTGGCTGCTCTGGCTCTGGGACGCTCTGCTCTCCAGGCCTAACATCTGCTCCATTTGGAGCGTGAGCCAAACCCTCCATCAGAGCCCAGCGTAACTGGGGGTGAAATCTGCAGCCAGGCACTTGGGACAAGGAGAAGCTCCTCTTGGCCTCTGCCTCCCTTTACCCTGAGGCAGCTGCCCTGGGGTGAGATCCTGGGCTCATTGAAGTCCATGGGAGTTTTGCCATTGATTTCCTCAGAGCCAGGAGTTCACCCTGGTGGCTCTTAGCAGAGGCTCCCCTGGGCTTTGGGCAGCCGGAGCCAGGCTGTGCAGCATTAAAGGACTGGGAATCCTGCCTGACCATGAGAGACTCCAGGCGCTCGATCTGCTTAGCTTAAAGGGAAAGTTATGGGGTGACCTATCCCAGTGTGTAACGAATATTTGATAATGGGCTCGTCTGGCTCCAGCAGACAAAGGTCTAACCTGACCCAAAGGCTGGAAGCTGAAACTAGACAGGTTCAGACTAGAACCAAGGCGCAGAGTGACCGTCGCTAACCATTGGAACAACTGACCTTATCTGCTCTAGTTCAAACAAATTAATTCGGGGCAGTCACACAGCCTGTGTTCGTCTAGGGGGGAGACCAGATGATCCGGGATCCATTGGGTAGCGACACAGAAGGGCCCAGTGAGGCTACCACCCAGGGCAGCCGCGCGTGAGCCTCCAGCCCGGGCACAGACGAGCCGGGCTCGAGCCAACGCACACAAATAGCTGCGTGGGCGTTGCAGCTCCAGCCAAGGCTCAGGCTAGCCACCAATGGCCACGTGCTAGTGCAAGCTGGGCTACCCGGGCTGGGTCCCAGCGGCAGGGCAGCCCCCCGGGGTGTCACACCCCCCCCCCCAACACAGCACACCACATCCCCACTGTCTACCTCTTGCCCTAGGCACTGGGCCAGCTCAGAGGGTGACTCCCCAGCTCGGCGGCACCACCTGGCGGCCAGCCCTGGTGTCACTAGGCTGGGCAGGACGCCCGGTCAGGGTCAGGCTGCACTTGGGGTGGGAGGGCAGGAGTGCAACCCCCTGGTAGGGGTGTGCACAGAGCAGCTCTGGGGGAGCAGCCGGGGGCTCAGGTTCAGCTCAGCAGATGGAGCAGGGCCACGGGAGTGCAGGGGGGAGCACCGGGCTGTCCCCTGGGGAGACGCAGGTACAGGGAGCAGCCCCTAGGGGAATGGCTGTGGGGTTTGGGGTCTGGCGCGTACCCAGCGGAGCAGCTGATGGGGCAGGTGCTGGAGGGGAGGGGGCAGTTTAGGGCCGGGATTCAGGGAGCTGTCAGAGACGTGGTGGGAGGGGTGTGGGGTGATGCTGGAGAAGGACCCACATGTTCAAATGTGACTCAGATCAGGCCCTGCCTTGGACTAAGGGCTGGTCCCTGCCCAGAGCAGGCTGCAGAGCTGGGACTGCACCCGTGTGGGGAAGGGGGGGGGGGGAGGAGGCAGGGATGTGGGAGCCGTGTCTGCTCCTTGCTGGCTACAGCCTGTTACGTTGCTATTCCTTTGAGTGGGGTGCTGCCTGCGAGCTGAGGGGGAAGAGGGAGGGCAAAGGTGGCGGCCCTGCCCTGGGCTTTGGCCTCGCCCCTCTCCCCGCACAGTCTGAAGGGAGACGGGGAAGGCCCCAGCTGGCACAGGCTTGGAACCCACAGGCCAAGCTCAGCCCAGCCCCTGGGAGAAGAATGAAGATTGGGCTGGTGGCAGCAGGACCCTCCCCGCGGGGGGCCCCCATCGCAGTGATGGGCCAACGCCCAACAAGCAGGCTGCTCCGAGGGGCTGGTGCTGAGAGCGGAGTCTGCTGCTCCTTCCCCTGCTTCCTTGGCTGACAGCAGCCGGCCAGGGGCTTCAGGGGCAGCACGGGCCCAGCCGCCTGACAGGGTGAAATTCAGGCCCTGCTCTGCTAAAACCAAACAGCTGCGGCTTGTTCTGGTGGGCTTGAGACCCAGCTGCCTGTGTGAGGGGACCGGTGTTACTGATGCTGCAGCCACCTGCTCACTTTCCCAGGAAAGCTGCGTCATGGGGATGCTTGTGGGACCAGCCCACTCCTGCTGCTCTAACCCTTAGGCCAGGCCCGTTCCCGGGGGCTGGCGTTGCCCAGCAGTGATGCCACTCCGCAGTCACTGCCCAGGAGGCCTCACCCTCCCCATCACACCAAAGCCTGCTGGTACCCCTCACCCTGCTTCCCAGGGATCTCCGTGCCCTGGAGGACTTATTCCTGCCCAGCTCCCCGGGGCTCTTCCCACTCCTAGCTACAGCTCCCCAGTTCAGTGACATCTGCACGTCACCCTTCACTTCCAGACTACTGACCACGCGGTGACTCCCAACTCTGCCTGGCTGCCTCCCTTCTCGTCATTGCAGATCATTCGTGGTGTCCTGCCTCTGCCGGACCCTGCTTCCCCAGGCCGGGCCGTCCTGGGCCCACTGAGCTTTTCAGAGGGGAAGGTTTATAATGGGGCAGGTTGAGCACGGAAGGGTCTGAAAACTCTGCCACCTCCAGGCTTTGGTTCTAAAAGCAGTGGGGAAGGAGGGGCCCCCCAGCAGAGAGGAGTGTCCGGGAGAGGCCCCTGGGGCCTCACACACAGGGAGGGAGCAGCTGCCCCCAGCCAGCCCCCCAGCAGAGAGGAGTGTCCGGGAGAGGCCCCTGGGGTCTCACACACAGGGAGGGAGCAGCTGCCCCCAGCAGAGAGGAGGGTCTGGAAGAGGCGCCTGGGGTCTCTCCTGGCAGCCCGAGGAGAGCGGACGCAGCTGAGTTGTGGCCACTGATGCAGACCAAAGAAGCAGGAAAGCCGGTTTTATTGATGAAGAATCCTTTGCAAGGAGCCGTCCCGTTCCCCACCCCAGGAGTGGCAGGGCAGCCGCTTTCCCTTCATGTTTAACAGTGGAAGCTCAGAGTATCAAAATAAGAGGTGAGAAGCCTCAGCAAGTGTAGGGGGGTTCAGGGTCCCAGAGCGGAGGAGGGGGTGGGGGATGCAGGGCTCCGGGGCCCAGGGCAGGAGATGCTGGGGGAGGGGAGGTTAGTGGCTGGGGGAGCAGGTGAGTAAATGAACTTTGAGACCTACAGGCTCAATACTTCAGAAATTCAACACTACAAAAATACTGGAGCTCTCGGACGCACGACGCAGGCACTTGGGAACGGGGAGCAGCAGGGGGCGCTGGCTGGGGGCTGCTCCAGGGGCAGGCAGGTCCCTGCAGGTAGGAGGCGCAATGGGGCAGGGGGGCGAACCTAGAGATTAACCCCTCGCACCCTGGAGCAGAGGCACTGGGTGACAGGGAAGGCGCAGCCAGCAATAAGGCATCAGAGGTGAGGGTGGGTTGGTGCAAGAGTCACCAGGGAAGCAGTTTCTGTCCCCCCCATTGCACGACTGGCCCCAGGGCGGAGCCGGGTGAGAACCGTCTCCGAGCTCGATGCCCAGAGACGTGGAACCCACAAAGGCACAAAGGAAAACGCCTGAAAGGTGTGTGGGGGGAGGGGGAGCTTGGGGGGGTGGGGCAGCCCCAGGCCCACGGGGGTCAAGGCAGCTGCATAGGTGAGCCCCAGCCCAGGCCTGCAGAGCTCCAGCCTCCTCGTACCCCACGGAGCACCCGGCGCTGTGGCCGTGCCCAAGCAGAGTAGCAGCGTGTGCCCGTGGCGCTGGCTGGCTGCGCGGTGAAGCAGAGTTGCTGGTGCAGCACCCGCTGGGGGCAGTGTCAGATCAGTCCCCAGTGCGCTGGGCAGCAGGCGAGTCTGGTGATCCAGGCAATGCCTGCTCAGGGCAGGCCTGTATTAAATAGGCGGCGGCGGCAGCAGTCTCTGTGGTGAGAGGGGGTGGGCAGGCTCAGCTCGTGGCCACGCTCCCCTCAGTTCTGCCCCTCGTCCCGCAGCTCCGAGGGCAGGAACTTGTACTGCTGCTGCCGGATCATGGCCAGCTTCTTCCGGGCCTCCTCCAGCTCCCGCTCCTTCCGCAGCATCTCCTCCTGCGCCGCAATGATCTGCCAGGGAGACACTCTGGTGAGAGCCTGCCCCGCCCACGGGTCCCGGGGCCCCGCCCACGGGTCCCGGGGCCCCGCCCACGGGTCCCGGGGCCCCGCCCACGGGCCCCGGGGCCCGCCGTCCCCCAGGTTACAGACAGCTGGTGTCAGCCACGCTAGAGGGGTGTGAATGTTGCAGCGTGAGGGCAGTGGGCTGGACTCTTATTCCCTCATCCTGACCCTAGCATCAGATCAAGGGCTACGCAGTATTCCCAGGTTTACGCTGAACCTCTGACTCCCCCACCCGTCCCCGTGCCCCACGGCCGGAGTCCCCCATGGGGACAAACCCACACTCCATGTCCTGGGCATCCTGTAAGAGCTGAGCGTGGGACTCTCCCCGCGGGCCCCCCAGAGCCGCCTCCCGGGCCGGGGACTCTCCCCGCAGAGTCGCCTCCCGGCCGGGGACTCTCCCCGCAGAGCCGCCTCCAGGCCGGGGGTCTCTCCCCGCAGAGCCGGCTCCCGGGCCGGGGTCTCGCCCATGGGCCCCCCAGAGCCACCTCCCGGACAGGGGACTCTCCCCGCGGGACCCCCAGAGCCGCCTCCCGGGCCGGGGGTCTCTCCCCGCAGAGCCGCCTCCCGGGCCGGGGACTCTCCCCGCAGAGCCGCCTCCCGGGCTGGGGACTCTCCCCGCGGGCCCCCCAGAGCCGCCTCCAGGCCGGGGGTCTCTCCCCGCAGAGCCGCCTCCCGGGCCGGGGTCTCGCCCATGGGCCCCCCAGAGCCACCTCCCGGGCCGGGGACTCTCCCCGCGGGCCCCCCAGAGCCGCCTCCCGGGCCGGGGGTCTCTCCCCGCAGAGCCGCCTCCCGGGCCGGGGGTCTCTCCCCGCAGAGCCGCCTCCCGGGCCGGGGTCTCGCCCATGGGCCCCCCAGAGCCACCTCCCGGGCCGGGGCCTCTCCCCGCGGGCCCCCCAGAGCCGCCTCCCGGGCCGGGGGTCTCTCCCCGCAGAGCCGCCTCCCGGGCCGGGGGTCTCTCCCCGCAGAGCCGCCTCCCGGGCCGGGGTCTCGCCCATGGGCCCCGCAGAGCTGGCCCTAGTTATGTAGCTACCACGACTATCCAGCTACAACAGTCACTGCTGACATTCTGGCAGGGATATTAAACCTCATGCTCAGGGCTGGAGCCAAACTCTACTGGTCAGAGCCCAGGAAGAGGCCTGATGTGGGGCAGATTTTCCTACTGCAGGCGTCTTGCACCCGTCGCTGAAGTGTCTGGTGCTGCTGCTCCAGGCACGACAGGACCCCGGGCCGCACCCTGTCTGGCACTTGGCAATTCCTGTCCTGACATCCAATGCCATGTCTCAACCCAGCCCCATTCTCACCACACCCCGGGGGCGCAGGCAGCGTCTCACCGCAGCAGAGACGTTTCCAAGGGGGAAGGCAGAGGTTTGGGCAGCTCCTGGCCCTGAGGCTGCGAGGGAAGCACATTTTCTGGCTGTATCGACTTAACTAAGCAGCAGTGACACAGTTAAGGGATAAGGTAGAGTTGTCGTTAGGTTTCAGAGGCAACACTCCCTGGAAGGAAGAGGCATTTCCCCTGCTCAGGGCTGCTGTTTCAAGCTGCCTGCAGCCTCCAGGCGTGACCCCCTGCTCCTCACCTGCGCGATTCCCCCGACCATTTTCTCCTTCACCACCACCGTCTCGTTCTCCTGGTCCTGGAAGGCGGCTGCTTTCTGGGCTGCCTTCACCAGATGGTCCGATGCCCTCTTCACGGCATTGCCAGCGGCCTGGGCAGAGAGAAAGGGAACGTGGCGCAGACTCAGCAAGGGGCACGGTTCCGTGACCTGCGAGTGGGCAGCCACCGCCCAGGATGGCAATAGCCGGGCTTACTGGGCTCCAGGGGGAAGGTTGGGGTAGGCTGGCAAGGGACACGACGGGGGCCAAGGACTGGTGGGGGCTCCAGGCGTCAATGAGGGGCAATAGGACCCGTGCTGGTGGCTGAGAGGATGGGGGCAGCTCGTGGGATGTAGCGACTGCGGGGGGACAGGCGGGGGGGGGGGGGGGGGAGGCCAGGCTGGGGACTCCCTGCAAGCGCTGGGTTAGGGCACAAGGCAGTGGTCTGGGCGCAGGGGGCTGCAGCCGTGAAGGTGACTCTGCTCTCGTGCCCGCACCCCCGAGCTGCGGGTCGTGCCGGTGCTGGGAGCTGCTGGGGATTCCTGTACGTGGCCAGCAGTGCAGAGGCAGCGGAAATGCTGCTCAGGGCCCAGGGCGGGACAGACGGACCCAGAGCCCAAGCCAGGCAGGGCAGGACAAAGGCCTCTGTACCCTGGGAGTGGGCTGGGGTCACAGAGCTGCCGAGAAGGCCTCTGAGCCAGACGACAGGCACCCCATGCCCCAGCGCCAGGGCCCCGCCGCCCCTTAACTCCTCGAGCACCAGAGCCAGGGGTCTCACTCGCCCTCCCCAGTAAACCCCTTGTGTGCCAGAGCCCGTGTCCTCCCCCTCACAGCTAACCTTTTCAGTGCCACAGCCTGAGGGTTTGCACCCTCCCCCCGAGTTAACCTCGCATCCTATGCTTGCTGGAGCAGAAGTGCTCCCAAGTCACCCAGTCGTCATTAACCCGTAGGGTCCTAGACAGTGTGGGGTAAAGCAGGCGTCACCCCAGCACTGGTAACCCTGGAGTCCGTGCCGTGGAGCAGGTGATCCGGCGCAGCCCAGAGCTGGGACGGGAACTGTTCTCAGTTGCTGGCAGCAGCCTTGTGTTTGGTGCCCTGGGGGTGTTAATTCCCCCAGGATGAATCGTGCCTTATGACCACATGGGCAGGGCTGATATTTCACACCCCACTCCTGGGGGGAGGCACAAGACCCTGACAGGGTGGGGAGCTCCACTCACCCCACACCCTGCGGTGGGAAGGGCCCTGCCAGCCCCAGGACGCCAGCCCTGCTTGGGATGCCTCATCCTGTGCTGTGCATGCGCCCCAGCTCCGGAGAGCACCCCCTGCTGTCCCTAGGGGAGCCAGCCCCCACAACCCGACCCAGGGACTCACCTGCAGCCGCTTCATGGCCTCAGAGTCCTGGTCAGCCTTCACCTTACAGGCCACCAGGAGCTGCGCTGTGGAGGCGGCCACCTGCTTGGCGGAGGAGATGAGTTTCTCCTCACTGGCATGGCCCTGCACCGCTGCGTTCGCAGCCTCACACAGGTTGTTGGTGGCAGCAGCCACCATGCGGGCCTGGCAGGGAGAAGGAGATGGGGTGAGTGAGGAGGGGCCTGGAAGGGCGAGGTCCTGGGGGAGGAGGGGAGAGCAAGGAAGGGGCGGGGCATGTGGAAGGGTGAGGTCCTGTGGGGGGCGGGGATGGGGCACATGGAAGGGCGGGGCAAGTGGAAGGGCGAAGTCCTTGGGGAAGGTGGGGCGTGGGATGGGGCACATGGGGGCAAGGCCCTGGGGAGGCACGTGGAAGGGCAAGGCCCTGAGGGGGGGTGGGGAGCGTGGAGGGCAGGGCGTGTGGAGGGGGCCAGGAGGGAAGGCGATGCCCAGGGTGGGGGGCAGATGGGTGGGAGGGAGGGAGAGGAGCGACCTCTGTGCCCTGCTGCAGCTGGTGTGAGGAAGGAAGGGGAGCGAGGGGCAGGACCTCACGGGAAGAGGCTCCCCACAGAGGGGGTGACGGCCCCCCCAGTCCCGGGGGGGAGAGGTCAAGCAGGGAGGAGCCTTCCCCCCACCCTGGGGCAGGGCCTGGGCACAGTGATTCCGATACTAAAGGGCCTTTGATACTCACGGCTGAAATGAGCCCCTGGGACCACTG
Source organism: Platysternon megacephalum (assembly GCA_003942145.1). NCBI lineage: Eukaryota > Metazoa > Chordata > Testudines > Platysternidae > Platysternon > Platysternon megacephalum. Next base: position 396,235 of record QXTE01000419.1, read on the forward strand.
GCCGTCGTCCACTGCATTGGCGGGGATGGCACCCACCTGCGGGAGCAAGGACAGGGTGAGCGAGCCCTGCTGTGCCCGGCCCCCGCCCGGCATGGTAACGGCGTGGGGCCCTGCGAGCGGATGCAGGGAGCATGCCGCCCTTCTCTGTCCCTGGCCCCAGGACCCCACGGGCACGGCAGCCCTGGGCCTTGTCCTGCTCTCCAGAGCATCCAGCACCCAGGGAGGGTTACCTCTGCGGCAGGGCACCCCACAGCTGGCAATGGGCCTGGACAGCCAGTCAGAGCCAGACACTCCAAGGCCAGATGGGACCATTGTGAGCATCTTGTCTGATCTGGATACCACAGGCCCTAGGACCAGTCCGACCCCTGCACGGCACAGGCCCTAGGACCAGTCCGACCCCCTGCACGGCACAGGGCCTAGGACCAGTCCGACCCCCTGCACGGCACAGGGCCTAGGACCAGTCCGACCCTTGCACGGCACAGGCCCTAGGACCAGTCTGACCCTTGCACGGCACAGGCCCTAGGACCAGTCTGACCCCCTGCACGGCACAGGCCCTAGGACCAGTCTGACCCCCTGCACGGCACAGGGCCCTTACAGGGCTTCCTTGGATTAATTTCTGCTTCAAGGCCAAGGCTTGAATGAGAGCAGATTCTTTAGAAAAACACCCAACCTTGATTTCAAAAGTCTCCAGCGATGGAAAATCCACCGCAGCCTGGGGTAAGTTGTTCCAGTGGTAACTACCCACACCGGCACCTTATTGCTGGCTTCAACTTCCATCCACTAAATCTTCTCTGCTAGACTGAAGAGCCCTCTGAGACACCCTGGCACTCCCTTATTCACCACTGTCAGATAATTAGGATATGTTTTGCACAAACTATGCCTTGTGAGGTATCATTCTAAAAGTCTTGATCTGCTAGACAGTAATATCTCATTGGATTGTATGTGCCATCATAACATAAATGTGAAGTTATGAAGTTTGGCTCTGTATGTGTTACTGAAACATGTTGTGAGGTTGAAAACACCCACAAGCAGCCTTTCAGGTATAACAGTAAAAAGGCCAAACAATGTTAATGGCTTAAAGGTTAATGGTGTAAAAATATAATTAGGAAGGCCATAAAAGAATTTGAAGAACAACTAGCCAAAGACTCAAAAAATAATAGCAACAATTTTTTTAAGTGCATCAGAAGCAGGAAGCCTGCTAAACAATCAGTGAGGCCACTGGATGATCGAGGTGCTAAAGGAGCACTCAAGGACGATAAGGCCATTGCGGAGAAACTAAATTAATTCTTTGCATCGGTCTTCACGGCTGAGGATGTGATGGACATTCCCAAAGCTGAGCCATTCTTTTTAGGTGAGAAATCTGAGGAACCGTCCCAGATTGAGGTGTCAGAGGAGATTTTGGAACAAATTGATAAACCAAACAGTAATAAGTAGGGCTGTCGATTAATCACAGTTAACTCACGCGATTAACTCAAAAAAATCTCGATTAATCATACTTTTAATCGCACTGTTAAACAATAGAATACCAATAGCAATTTATTAAATATTTTTGGATGTTTTTCTACATTTTCAAATATACTGATTTCAATTACAACACAGAATACAAAGTGTACAGTGTTCACTTTATATTCTTTTTATTACAAATATTTGCACTGTAAAAATGATAAACAAGGAACTAGTATTTTTCAATTCACCTCAAGTACAGTAGTGCAATCTCTTTATCGTGAAAGTGCAAGTTACAAATGTAGATTTTTTTGGTTACATAACTGCACTCAAAAAAACCAAAACAATGTAAAACTTTAGAGCCTACAAGTCCAGTCAGTCCTACTTCTTGTTCAGCCAATCGCTAAGACAAATAAGTTTGTTTACATTCACAGGAGATAACGTTGCCCGCTTCCTATTTATAACATCACCTGAAAGTAAGAACAGGCGTTTGCATGGCACTTTTGTAGCTGGCATTGCAAGGTATTTACGTGCCAGATATACTAAACATGAGTATGCCCCTTCATGCTTCGGCCACCATTCCAGAGGACATGCTTTCATGCTGATGATGCTCGTTAAAAAATAATGCATTAATTAAATTTGTGACTGAACTCCTTGGGGGAGAATTGTATTTCTCCTGCTCTGTTTTACACACATTCTGCCATATATTTCATGTTATAGCAGTCTCGGATGATGACCCAGCACATGTTGTTCATTTTAAGAACACTTTCACTGCAGATCTGACAAAAGAAGGCACCAATGTGAGATTTCTAAAGATAGCTACAGCCCTCGACCCAAGGTTTAAGAATCTGAAGTGCCTTCCAAAATCTGAGAGGGACGAGGTGTGGCGCATGCTTTCAAAAGTCTTAAAAGAGCAACACTCCAATGCGGAAACTATAGAACTGAACCACCAAAAAAAGAAAATCAACCTTCTGCTGGTGGCATCTGACTCAGATGATGAAAATGAACATGTCAGTCTGCACTGCTTTGGATCATTATCAAGCAGAAACCGTCATAGGCATAGATGCATGTCCTCTGGAATGGTGGTTGAAGCATCAAGGGACATATGAATCCTTAGCGCATCTGGCACGTAAATATCTTGCAATGCCAGCTACAACAGTGCCATGAGAATGCCTGTTCTCACTTTCAGGTGCCATTGTAAACAAGAAGCAGGCAGCATTATCTCCTGCAAATGTGAACAAACTTGTTTGTCTTAGCGATTGGCTGAATGAGAAGTAGGACTGAGTGGACTTGTAGGCGCTAAAGTTTTACATTGTTTTATTTTTGAATGCAGTTATTTTTTGTACATAATTCTACATTTGTAAGTTCAACTTTCATGATAAAGAGATTGCAGCACATTATATGTATTAGGTAAATTGAAAAATGCTATATCTTCTGTTTTTTACTGTGCAAATATTTGTAATAAAAAATAATAATATAAAGTGAGCACTGTACACTTTGCATTCTGTGTGGTAATTGAAATCAATATATTTGAAAATGTAGAAAACATCCAAAAATATTTAAATAAATGTTATTCTGTTCTTTAACAGTGCAATTAATCATGCAATTAATTGCAATTAATTTTTTTAATTGCACGATTAACGCAATTAATTTTTTTAATCGCTTGACAGCCCTAGTAATAAGTCACCAGAACCAGATGGTATCACCCAAGAGTTCTAAAGGAACTCAAATGTGAAACTGCAGAACTACTAAGTTAGTTTGTAACCTAACATTTAAATCAGCTTCTGTACCAAATGACTGGAGGATAGCTAATGTGACGACAATTTTTAAAAAGAGCTCCAGAGGTGATCCCGGCAATTACAGGCTGGAAAGCCTGATCTCAGTACCGAGCAAACTGGTTGAAACCATAGCAAAGAAGAGAATTGTCAGACACATAGATGAGCATAATTTGTTGGGGAAGAATCAACATGTTTTTTGTAAAGGGAAATCATGCCTCGCCAATCTACTAGAATTCTTTGAGGGAGTCAACAAGCATGTGGACAAAGGGGATCCAGTGGATATAGTGTACTTAGATTTTCAGAAAGCCCTTGACAAGGTCCCTCACCAAAGGCTCTTAAGCAAAGTAAGCTGTCATGGGATAAGAGGAAGGTTCTCTCATGGATCAGTGACTAGTTAAAAGATAGGAAACAAAGGGTAGGAATAAATGGTCAGTTTTCAGAATGGAGAGGGATAAATAGTGGTGTCCCCCAGGGGTCTATACTGGGACCAGTCCTATTCAACATATTCATAAATGATCTGGAAAAAGTAGTTAACAGTGAGGTGGCAAAATCTACAGATGATACAAAACTACTCAAGATAGTTAAGTCCCAGGTAGACTGCAATGAGCTACAAAAGGACCTCTCAAAACTGTGTGACTGGGTAACAAAATGGCAGGTGAAATTCAATGTTGATAAATGCAAAGTAATGCACATTGGAGAACATCATCCCAACTATTCATATAAAATGATGGGGTCTAAATTAGCTGTTACCACTCAAGAAAGATCTTGGAGTCATTGTGGATAGTTCTCTGAAAACATCCACTCAATGTGCAGCGGCAGTCAAAAAAGCAAACAGAATGTTGGGAATCATTAAGAAAGGGATAGATAAGACAGAAAATATCATAATGCCTCCATATAAATCCATGGTACGCTCACATCTTGAATACTGCATGCAGATGTGGTCACCCCATCTCAAAAAAAGATATATTGGAATCGGAAAAGGTTCAGAAAAGGGCAACAAAAATGACTAGGGGTGTGGAACGGCTTCCATATGAGGAGAGATTAATAAGACTGGGACTTTTCAGCTTGGAAAAAAGACGACTAAAGGGGGGATATGATTGAGGTCTATAAAATCATGACTGGTGTGGAGAAAGTAAATAAGGAAGTATTATTTACTCCTCTTCATAACACAAGAACTAAGGGTCACCAAATGAAATTAATAGGCAGCAGGTTTAAAACAAACAAAAGTATTTCTTCACAAAACACAGTCAACCTGTGGAACTCCTTGCCAGAGGATGCTGTGAAGGTCTAGACTAAAACAGGGTTCAGAAAAGAACTAGATACGTTCCTGGAGGATAGGTCCATCAGTGGCTATTAGCCAGGATGGGCAGGGATGGCGTCCCTAGCCTCTGTTTGCCAGAAGCTGGGAATGGGTGACAGGGTTGGCTCACTTGGTGATTACGTGTTCTGTTCATTCCCTCTGGGGCACCTGGCACTGGCCACTGTCAGAAGGCAGGATACTGGGCTAGATGGACCTTTGGTCTGACCCAGTATGACCATTCATATGTTCTTATTGAGGAATACACACCCTCACAAGGATTACCCCAGGAACTGCATACAATAGAAACCTCTCAGAGATAGCACTACACAATGGGAACTGTTTGACCCAGGTCACAGCAAAAGAGCTTTCCAGCAAGGGGAAGAAGATATAAAAGGGGGAAACGACATCATGACAGGTCCTCACTCTCCCTACAACAACACACCTGGAAACACCTGAGGAACAAAGACTGAACTGGGGGAAGTGCTGGTCTCAGGAAGGAAAGAAGGAAGCCTGTCGGTGTAGAAAACCTTGGTGGACTGTTTATACTATCTAACAGGGTGAGACACTGCTTAATTCAAATCCTATCTAGTACATTCGGCTTAGATTGTGGTTGTATTTTATTTCTTATGGTATTCTACTTTGATCTGTTTGATCGCTTCAAAGCTCTCTCTCTGTAGTTCATAATCTCTTTTATATTTTACCTAAAACACTGTGTGTTGTTTGAACTGCAAAAGGGGTAAATCTCAGCTCACGAAGAAGAGCTAGTGCACATCCACTTCCTTTTGTCGAAGTGGAGGACTGGGTAATAAATTCACACTGGTCTGGTTCTGACCAGAGCAGGACGGTACAGCTCTGGGGTCCTAGGCTGGAGAGCTGGGGGGTATTTTGGCTGTAGCCTCTCTATTCTTGGTTCATGAGTAGCTGGCCAGAGCATCCATGAACACAGCTGGGTGGGGTCCCTGCCTGTGGATGTTGGTGAGAATCCAAGCGTGGAGGGCTTTGCAGCTTGTCACAATGTCTCAGTGCAAGAGGGAACCCAAGGCAGAGGGCTCAGCTATACCCCAGTTCCAGGTGGCACCCTGGGGGGACCTGTCACACCCTCTATTATCAAATATTTGTTCTTCCTGGAGGTATTGACACACTGTGGGTAAGTCACCCCGTAACCTTGTTGAGAGGCTAAACAGACTGAGCTCTCTGAGCAGGTCTTCTATTCCTCTGATCATTGGCGTGGCTCTTCTCTGAGCCCTCGGCAATTTATCAACATCCTTCTTGAACCGTGGGCACCAGAGCTGGGCACAGGATCAGTACTGGTCTCACCAGTGCTGTGTGCAGAGGTAAAATTCCCTCCCTGCTGCCCTGTTTGTATACCCAAGGATCGCACTAACCCTTCGTGCCCCAGCATCGTGCTGTGATTGTGCTTGGAGAGGACATCTGTGCAATACCCAGAGCGGGGCTCAGAGCCTGGCCCGGCTCCTCCAGTAGCAAGTGCCACAGCTCTCATGGCCTCTCCCCTGCCCGGCGGCGTTACCTTTCCTTGAGCCACCAGCTCTCTCTGGGCCGCTGAGGCTGCCTTCACCAGGGCACTAGTTGCAGCAGCGATGGATTTCGCAGCCTCCAAGATTTGCTCCTCAAAGTTGAGACTCTCGTCCGCCTGCTGCAGATGGAGACAGAGGGTGTGAGGCCTGGTGGGAGAGGAGGGGAGCGCCAGGGACAGGTGGGAGGAGAGCTGTGCTGAGAAGTGCTAGGGGACAGGCAGCACGTGGGGCAGAGAGCAGGCATGTGTGCAACACAGATGGATGGAGGGGAACCTGGGAGAAGGAACAGGCAGCACTGTGACCCAGGGACGGAGCCCTGTTGTGCCGGGCGAGGGGGCAGCAGGAGCGAGTGACACTGGAGAGCTCTCCCGCAGTGAAGGCCTTGGAGCCACAGACGTTGACGGGGGAGCCCTCGGCCCGGTCAGGGCACAGCAGCCTACAGGGGGCCTGGCAAGGCCCCAGGACCAGATCCTGATCTGCCAAACCAGGCGCAGGTGGGGGCAGGGCAGCCGTACCTTGGGTTTGGCTCTCGGCTTCAGCTGCTCCAGTTTCTTGGCTGCAGCCTCAATGGCAGCTGCTGCTCCCAGCAGCTCATTCTCAGCAATGACCGTGGGATCCTCTGGGTCGACCCACTCGGTCCCTGTGGTGGGGAGAACCGAGACGTGGGACTGAGAAACCATTCCCGAGAACACAAGCCAGACCCCACAGCACCAGGGGCTGGAGATAGGACCCCAGAATCCTGGCTCCCAGCCCCCCCTGCTCTAACCCACTAGATCCCACTGCACCCCCAGAGCTGGGGAGAGAATCACAGGAATATAACAATGGCCACACTGGGTCAGACCAAACCATCTAGCCCAGTATCCTGTCTGCCGACAGTGGCCAGTGCCAGGTGCCCCAGAGGGAATGAACAGAACAGGGAAACATCCAGTGATCCATTCCCTGTCGCCCATTCCCAGCTTCTGGCAAACAGAGGCTAGAGACACCATCCCTGCCCAGCCTGACTAATAGCCATTGATGGACCGATCCTCCATGAACTTATCTAGTTCTTTATTGAACCCACTTATACTTTTGGCCTTCACAACATCCCCTGGCAAAGAGTTCCACAGGTTGACGGTGTGTTGTGTGAAGAAAGACTTCCTTATGTTTGTTTTAAACCCGCTGTCTACTAATTTCATTTGGTGACCCCTAGTTCTTGTGTTACAACACTTCCTTATTTTCACTTTCTCCACAACATTCATGATTTTATAGACCATAATCATATCCCCCTTAGTTGTATTTTTTCCAAGCTGAACAGTCATATTGATCCTCATATGGAAGCCGTTCCATACTCCTAATAATTTTTGTTGCTCTTTTCTGAACCTTTTCCAATTCCAATATATCTTTTTTTGAGATGGGGCTACCACATCTGCACGCAGTATTCAAGATGTGGGCGTAGCATGGATTTATATAGAGGCAATATGATATTTTCTGTCTTATTATCTCTCCCTTTCTTAATGATTCCCAACATTCTGTTCGCTTTTTTGACTGTCACTGCACATTGACTGGATGTTTTCAGAGAACTACCCACAATGACTCCAAGATCTTTCTTGAGTGGTAACAGCTAATTTAGATCCCATCACTTTCTATGGATAGTTGGGATTATGTTTTCCAATGTGCATTACTTTGCATTTATCAACATTGAATTTCATCTGCCATTTTGTTGCCCAGTCACCCAGTTTTGTGAGATCCCTTTGGACTCTGCAGTCAGCTTTAGACTTAACTACCTTGAGTAATTTTGTAGCTGCAAATTTTTCCACCTCATTTTTCCACCTCATTTATGAATACACTGAACAGCTCAGGTCCAAGTACAGATACCTGAGAGACCCCACTGTGACGTTGTACCCCATACAGCTTTATGGAAATATGTTTATGAATGTATATATGACATAACTGAAATATGTTTAATGCTACATATGCCATGTAACATATCTATGTAAAGGTTATGATCTACTGAATCTATTCATCCTATTTGTATGCATGTGTCATTTTTGTACCCCAAGTTGTGAATATTGGCTATGTACTTGTTTAATTTGAAGTAGCCTCAATGAAGCAGTCACTATCAACTGGATCACCTTTGTCCATGTTTGTTTGACCCGCTCAAAGAATTCTAATAGATTGTTGAGGCATGACTTCCCTTTACAAAAGCCGAGTTGACTCTTCCCCAACATATTGTGTTCATCTATGTGCCTGACAATTCTGTTCTTTACTGTAGTTTCAGCCAATTTGCCTGGTTCTGAAGTCAGGCTTACCGGTCTGTAATTGCCGGGATTGACTCTGGAGTCTTTTTAAAAACTTGGTGTCATATTAGCTATCTCCCAGTCATTTGGTACAGAGGCTGATTGAAGTGATAGGTTACATACCACAGTTGTTAGTTCTGCAATTTCATATTTGAGTTCCTTCAGAACTCTTGGGTGATACCATCTGTCTTGGGGACCTTTTACTGTTTAATTTATCAATTTGTTCCCAAAACTCCTCTACTAACTGTGACAGTCTGTATCCCCATGTTTACCCTTTTTACAAAGCTATCATGGATTTTGTACAAAGTATGCCTTGTAAGGTATCATTTGAAAACTCATAATTTGCTGATCATTATTATCCTGGTAAAATATGCACGGCAACATTGTATGTAAAGTTATAAGATTCTAGCTTTTAACATTACTGAGACATATTCCAAGTTTAGAAAAGCAGGCACAAAACAGTTCCTCAAAGACAAAAGGCAAATTGATGCTTCAGCCAGGTGTCAACAAAATCAAATGGACCATCACCTGGCTAAGTGGCCATTCTTTTGAGGAAAAAGAGTGTGAGCGAGAAATTTACATTGGCAATAGCTTGGCAAATAAGTTGCCATCTCCCCAGACTTTCTGTCCCCTGAACCACAGCTGGAGAGGATTCTCAAAGAAGAGGAAAAGATATAAAAATGGGGAACAGACACCCCAAATCATCTCTCCTGATACCTCTATTCATGGTATCGACAACACTTGAAGGACAAAGGAAGCACCATTGGACTGGGGGAGGGATCCTAACTGAAAGATTCTGCCACTAAGACGGCTGAAACATGTGGTGAGAAAGACTTTTTGCTTTGAATTCACTTAGCTTGTTAAGTTAGGTGTTAATTACATTTTACCTTTTATTTCTTTGTAACCAATCCTGACTTTTATGCCTCATCCCTTCTAATCACTAAAAAAATCTATATTTCTGTAGTTAATAAACTCGTTTTATTGCTTTATCTAAACCAGCGTGTTTGGATTGAAGTGTTTGGGAAACACCATTTGTGATAACAGGATTTGTGTACATCATTTTCTATTCATGAAATGGCAGACTTTCTATGAGCTTGTGTTGTCCAGGAGCAGAGAGCTGGGCAGTACAAGCTGCACATTTCTGGGGGAAAGTCTGGGACTGGGAGTTTGCTAGTGTTGCCCTGCAGAGTAATTCATGAGTGGCTGGCTATAGCACTCACACAGTAGAGCTGGGAGTGGTTTACGTGCTGGAGGCTGTGTGTGAACAGACCAGCAGTGGTTGCTCTCACAGCGAAGCAGTGTAAAAGGAACCCAGGCTGGAGAATTGAGGGGACACAGCTATTCAACAGTCCAGATTGTACCCTGGGGATGTCATCTGACTCCTCATTCTGGGACAGTTCCTCAGATCTGTCACCTAAAGAGAATGGCTCAGGTGTGGGAATCTCCCTCCCATCCTCTGCAGTGAAGACCAATACAGAGAATTCATTCAGCTTTTCCGCAACGGCCTTGTCTTCTGTGAGTGATCCTTCAGCACCTCGCTTGTCCAGTGGCCCCGCGGATGGTTTGGCAGCTTCCTGCTTCTCATGTATTGAAATTTTTATTTTGTTTTGCTGCTAGTCTTTGTGCTCTTAGCTAGTTTTTCTTCAAACGCTTTCTTGGCCTGCCCTGTTGTACTTCTACATGAGTGATGCTCCTTTCTATTGTCCTCGCTAGGATTGGACTCTCAGTTTTTAAAGGGCACTTTTTTGCCTCTAATCGCCTCTTTACTCTGTCGTTTAGCCATGGTGGCCTTTTTCTGCTCCTCTTACTGACGCCCAGCTCCCTCCCAAGCACTGGGTCAGAGTCCCAGCTGAGATCCGAGCCACTGAGATGGAGCCCGTGACCAAAGACTGACCTCAGCTCTGCAGCTGGACTTTACCTTTCATGGCTTCTGCAGCCTGGATGAGCTCAGTGACGGAGCCAGCCACCCGCTTGGAATATCCAGCCAGCTGCTGCTTTAGCTCGTGACTCGGCTTCTGCAGAATCTGGGGAGGGAGAGGACTGTGAGCAAAGGCAGGCTGTGTCCCCAGAGAGCGCGCCCCCCAGGGGACATGGTTGGCAATATCTGGCGTTACTCCATCCAGGACCTTTCACAAACCTAGGGCTGTGCCAACTCCCACCCTCCCTACCCGCAGGGCTATCCCCTTGTTCCCCAGAATACCACCATTTGGAACAGGAACTGGCAGCCCAGGGGCCCATCTACCCGTCTCTGGTCTCTAACAGTGCCCAGGACCAGCTACCACAAGAACCTCTCAGTGGCCATTCTGGAATGACAGGCCTGTAGGGGAGTTTCCCCTACTCCTGGCAGGTGGGGCTGGCTTGTGCACTGAGGTATCAGTGACTTTAGTTGGTCTCATTCTCCACAGAAATGGCTGATCATTTCCTGAACCCTGCTGAGCTGGTGGTCTCAGTGACACCGTGTGGCAGTGAGTTCCGCAGGTTAAGGTGATGCCCCCTTCCTCCACAGTGGACTTATCCAATCCAGAATCCCTTCCTCTGGAGTCATTTGACCTCCCCTGCCCTGGGTTCCTGGAGCTGAGACCCTGTTCCCTCCCCAATCCCAGTCTCTCTGCATGCCAGAGAAGGCTGCTGGTCCCACACCCGGAGGCGCTGAGGTCTGGCCAGGCAGGTGTCGAGCTGCCACATGATTGCAAACGGCACATTGCAGGAGATGCTAGGATCCCGCACTGCAGCCAGGGCCCAGCTCTTCACATGCCCAGCCTGGCTCTGCAGCTGCTGGGCCAAACCGTGGGCACACGCTGCACTGCGAAGGGCTGGGCGCTGGCCAGCCACACGCCCATGGTTAATACACATGGCCAGGTGGCTCAGCAAGTGCTGTCACCGAGGGAGGGATCTCTGAGGGGCAACATCCTGGAGAATGGGGCTCACAGAGCCCTGCAGTGACCCCCACAGACAGTACACCCTTATCCCGGGTCACTGGAGCATGTGCGCACAACACACACACAGCATGTCCCTGCCCCCGGGTGACCCAGCGCACACGTGTGCACACACAGACCATGCCCCAGGCCCACGTCACCTGGAGCATATGCACACGCATGCACACACAGCACCCTCCCAGACCCACGTCACCAGGAGTGCATGCACACACCTAGGCCTAGGTCACCAGGAGCATATGTGGACACACCCCTGTAGTGCGCACACATTGAGCACACCCCTACCCGTGTCACGCAGAATGTGTGCACATCAGTATGCATGCGCACAGAGAGCACACCCCTGGCACGTGCTCTCACATGCACCGGCAACACAGCCCTAGTCCCCGTCACCTAAAGCACGTGTTGTGTCCCACACCCCGCCCCACTCCCACCCACCCCAGCTGTGTCACTCAGTGCTCACACCGAGTGGAACGCTAGTGCCATTCGGGCACACGCACACACGTGGGCTGTGACCAAGGCTCATGCTGGGGCAGACACACGGGGTCTCTCCAAGCACCGCTGTACTCACCGGCTGAAAGGGTGGAAAGAACAGAATATAGAAAAGAAGAGAGTAAAGCAGTGAGCAGCCTGCAGGGGCAGTGCCAGTCAAAGGCCCCGGGGGCTCTGAACATGCATGTGGAGACAGGGCCTCATCCTGTGGGGAGAAGGGAGCCTGAGGGGCAAGGGCTGGGATTGCCAAGGGAGGAAGTTGTGTGTGCAGCGGAAGTAAGGGCGAGTTCTGTGTCACGGATGAACCATTCGGACCATCTAGTCTGACTTTGTGCACCGTGAGCGCCAGAGAACACCCCCCCCCCCCCCCCCCCGGGATTCCTGCATCAAGCACAACACTTCCCGCCTGAGCTACAGTGTGCCTCGGGTGGGGGGAGCGGGCGGCTCTGGGCAGCTAAGGGATGGAGAATACACCACGGCCCTAGGGCACTTGTTCCAGTGGCTCCTTATGCTCACTGCACCTTATTTCAAGTCCAAATGAGTCTAGATTCAGCTTCCAGTCACTGGACGGTGGTTCGCCTTCGTTAGATTGGAGAACCCCTGGCTGACAGCAATCTCCTCCCGAGGCAGGTAACTGGACCACGGTCCAGGCATCTCTCACGTACACTAAACAGATTAGGCTTCTTCAGCCTCTCAGTGTCAGGCTGGTTTTCCAGACCTCAGATCACTCGGGTAGCTCTTCCCTGAACCCTTTCCAATTTATCAACATCCTTCTGGAAGTGTGGATCCCAGAACTGGACCCAACATACGGTCCCGGTCCCGCTAATGCCACAGACAGTGGTAACACCACCTCTCCACTCCTACTCGACATTGCCCTGCGCATCCATCCAAGGATCACAGCCACTCTTAGCTCCAGCATCGCGCTGGGCGCTCATGTTCAGCGGGCTGTCTAGCATGATCCCTAAGTCCTTTCCAGCATCCAGCCCCTCATCTCATAAATGTGACCTGCGCTCTTGGTTCCTAGACTCATATTTTAAGGTCACACAGGACCATTAGTTTATCTCATCTAACCTCCTGTATAGCACAAGCCAGGGAACCTCACCCAGTTCCCCCGGATTGAGCCCAGTAACTTGTGTTTGACTAAAGCACCTGCCAGAAAGGCACCAGTCTGAATCTGAAGCCATCGAGAGATGGCGAGTCCACCGCTTCCCTTGGGAGTTTGTTCCAAGGGCTAATCCCCACTCTGATAACAACGTGTGCCTGATTTCTTGTGTGAATGGGTCTGGTTTAATCTTCCAGCCATCGGCTCTTGTTCAGCCTTTTCCCCTACATTAAAGAGCCCCCTTTGGTACACAGAATTTTCTCCCCTGGAAGGTGTGATGAGTGGAAAGTTTTCGTAATATTTTTGAGTCCTGTTTGCGCCGTGTGTGCTGCATTGTTACCCAGGGGGTGGGAACGAGCTGTTTGTTCTCAGGGCAGGCGAAGAGACAGATCTGGGTGTCGCTTGGCTGTCTGGGTCTTGGTCCTCACATCAATAGAGCCTCTCTCTGAAGATACAAGGGTAGATCCAATCGCTCCCACACTGACACATAGCAAGCAATGCCCCAGAGGGACAGGGACTTCCCCACCTCTCTGCAGGGAGGCGGAGTGGCATTGGCAGAGGTGTGAGGTGTGGGATAAGTGTTGGCTGCTGGGAAGAGTCGGGGGTCTCACTGGAGTCTAACGAGGAGGTCAGCTGGAGAGACAGACAGAGAGCTTGAACAACAGGGTTCAGTAGAGCTTGGCTGGGCTCTAACCTTCAGTTCTCTCTGCTAACCTAAGGACTTCCTATGCTGCATTGCCATTGACTAATAAACCCGACTGTTCTGGCAGCGCTGTGTGAGTGTCACTGCAGATGCTGGCAAGGTGCATTCATCCCTGCAGAGTATACAAGTCTCCACTGGGGTCTGTCTCAGCTGAACTTGCTGAATGGAGCTCATGGGCTGAAGCAGGAGTGTTGCAGGCCCAGAGGTCGGGTCTAAGGAGGCGGTGAAGCCGCGTGGCTTATGCAGGAGGAAGAGTGAGATCCCTTGGGGGGTCTAGCACACTGAAGGGTTCCTCCAGGGACTGTTCAAAAGCTGGGGCCATAGCACCAATCCTGTGGATCCATGATGACAGGTGGTGGCAGAGGTGGGATGCTGAATGCTCCAGTAGCATTTTGCAATAAGCGACTTGCAGCAATAAAACCAGGCTAGTTAGAGGAAGCAGCAAGAAAATGGTGTATAACTACCTCCCTAAGAAGGGCATTGCAAACCAGCGCAGGGAGAGAGGGTTAAGCGTTGGGAAGCTCAAAAAGGCGCAGCGGATTGCATGGCTGGAGAAGGACGATCAGTCCAAGAAACAGGTTCCAGACCCACACAGGGTTCCAAGAGGGTCTGAGAGTGACAGAGGCAGCAGCAGGGTGTCCTGAAGACCCGGTTCCCCGTCCAGCAAGGGGTCTTCACAACCTGACTCCCCATCGATAGATCTGAAGTGGTGGGAGTTGGAACTGAAAGCAAAGGACCCGCTTGCGGCCCAATCAGCACAGAGCTGCGGCCCATGTAACATCCTCAGGGCCTCCAATGAGTGCAACTTACCAACTGATCCCGACTGCTCAGGATAAACGACCAGTCCCCAGCATCATTTGCCAAGCCCCTATTTTGGGGCAGCTCCAATTTTACCAGCACCGATTTTATATTTTCTTCCAGATCACTGATACAGGCATTGAATGGCACTGAGGCAAGAACAGATCCCTGCAGGACCCACTAGAAACTCCCTCACTGGATGACATTTCATGTTTCCTGAACTGATAGGTTAGTAGACCACTTCTTAAAGCCATTTCAGATGGTGTAACAGGGTGCTTGGAGGGTCGGGTGGCCTAGTGGTTGACGCGCCTGCCTTCCAGCCCCTTGCTTCCCTGGCCAAGGTGTCTCCTTAAGGGACCCGGGCGCTCCCTCTCCACTGGGTCCCAGCCCAGGGCCGCGTGTGAAGCAGTCCCTGAACAGGGAGCTCCCGGCAGAGAGTCTCAGTCCACTGCCCTGGGTTACTCCCTATCGCTGTGGCCTCTCTAGTCCAAACCATTTTAGAGGCTTAACTCAAGTAGCGCTCCCCCATGGACCTGGGCGTCCTGCCATGGGCTCAGGTTCTTCCGGGCAGAGGGCTGTAAGTTTGCCAGGTTCTCCCTTTTTCTTCCCCTCCAGGCCTGGTGTTGGCTGCAGCTACAGCGGGGCAGGCCTAGCTGGGCCCACAGGCTCTCCCGCTTTTTCTGTGCTGGTGTGAGGTTTTGCAGCTTCATCACACGTGGGCTACCACTGATTGTGCATAGTGCTGGTTTTTAATCCGAACATTGTGTGGGCCTATCCAGTGCCTTGGAGAAGTCTCAGTACGTTAACCTACAGTAGTTACCTTTAGCATCCAAACTTGTGACCTCAAAAAACACAAGTTTGTCTGACCAGACCTATCTTCCATAAAACCATGTTGATTGGTGTTAATCATGCTATGGCCCTTCAGTTCTTTACTGACTGTAACCCGTATCAGCCTTCTCATGATTTTGCCCAGGATCAATGTCAGCCTGTGGTTACCTGGGTCATCCTATTTACTCTTCTTAAATCCTAGCACAACACTGGCTGTTTTCCAGTCCTTTGGCACTTCTGAGATTTGAGAAACAACATTCATGGTTCAGAAAACTCCTCAGCCGATTCTTTAATACTCTTGGATACAAGTTATCTGTCCCTGATGATTGAGAAATGTTTAACTATAGTAGCTGCTGCTTAACATCCTCTCTAACTACTGATGGAACAAACTATTTCATTGTCACTCTCATGTACGAATATAACATCCTGCTTCTTTCCAAATACAGAACAGGAACAGCCATTGAATACGTCTGCCTTTCTGCATCATGACAGATTGTTATGAGACAAGGATGGTAAAACTGACCTAGACCACTGCTAGGATTTTGTGTTTGTTTTTGGTATTTATTTCTTTTTTAATATTTTTTATTTCTACTGGCCATAAGCCTTTCATGATACCATTAGCTTCCTTTATCAGTTGTCTGCCTTTCCTCACTGCTACTAAGAGCTCTCCATGGGGATGATTCACAGAGTGTAAGGGTCCATTAGATCATCTAGCCTGGCCTACTGTACATCACAGACCAGAGAATTTCACCCAGGTACCCCGGCACTGAGCCCAGTGACTTGTGTTTGACTAAAGCAGAACCTGTGGAGGGTGAGGACAGAGTTCTGGGTGTACGAGGGGAGAGCTCCACAGGAGGAGGGGTGGGGGGAGTCTAGGGGGAATAGGGGGAAGGATCCCAGAAGAAGGTGCTACAGAGTGACCCCTGGATCCACGGGGCAGCTGAGCATCGTGTGCCCCCTGGATCCACGGGGCAGCTGAGCATCGTGTGCCCCCTGGATCCACGGGGCAGCTGAGCATCGTGTGCCCCCTGGATCCACGGGGCAGCTGAGCATCGTGTGCCCCCTGGATCCACGGGGCAGCTGAGCATCGTGTGCCCCCTGGATCCACGGGGCAGCTGAGCATCGTGTGCCCCCTGGATCCACGGGGCAGCTGAGCATCGTGTGCCCCCTGGATCCACGGGGCAGCTGAGCATCGTGTGCCCCCTGGATCCACGGGGCAGCTGAGCATCGTGTGCCCCCTGGATCCACGGGGCAGCTGAGCATCGTGTGCCCCCTGGATCCACGGGGCAGCTGAGCATCGTGTGCCCCCTGGATCCACGGGGCAGCTGAGCATCGTGTGCCCCCTGGATCCACGGGGCAGCTGAGCATCGTGTGCCCCCTGGATCCACGGGGCAGCTGAGCATCGTGTGCCCCGGCTCCCCTGGAACGCAGCCAGGAGATGGAAGCTGGGAGGGGTGGGGTCACTCACCACCAGCACGTGCTCCAGCAGCTCCAGGTACCCGCTGGCGCACTCCTTCCCGTAGCGCAGCGCCCGCAGCCGCACGTCCGCGCTCACCTCAGGGTGATAGGCGGCTTCCTGAAAGCCAGAGTGAGCAGTGCTGAGCACTGCTCCACACGCAGCACCGGCCACACAGCCCTGCCCCTCACCTGGGCCACTGCCATGGCACCCACACCCTCCAGTGCCTGACGGACCCACTGCCCCCTAGTGCCCCCTGTGCTCCCCCGCAGCCTATCGCCCTCCTGCCCTGCCCCCCGGTGCTCCCCCTGCAGCCTATCGCCCTCCTGCCCTGCCCCCCGGTGCCCCCCCGCAGCCTAGCGCCCTCCTGCCCTGCCCCCCGGCGCCCCCCCGCAGCCTAGCGCCCTCCTGCCCTGCCCCCCGGTGTCCCCCCGCAGCCTATCGCCCTCCTGCCCTGCCCCCCGGTGCCTCCCCTGCAGCCTATCGCCCTCCTGCCCTGCCCCCCGGTGCCCCCCCTGCAGCCTATCGCCCTCCTGCCCTGCCCCCCGGTGCCCCCCCGCAGCCTATCGCCCTCCTGCCCTGCCCCCCGGTGCCCCCCCGCAGCCTATCACCATCCTGCCCTGCCCTCTCGGTACCCCCCTGCAGCCTATCACCCTCCTGCCCTGCCCCCCGGTGTCCCCCCTGCAGCCTATCGCCCTCCTGCCCTGCCCCCTTGTGCCCCCCTGCAGCCTATCGCCCTCCTGCCCTGCCCCCTGGCAGCCCAGTGCCCCGTGTCCCCGCTCTACCTTGCAGGAGCGCAGCATGTCAGCGATGGCGCGGCGGCTCAGGTTGGCCGTGGCGATTACGTCCTCCTGCCGACATGAGTTGCCAGCGGCCACAGCCTTGGCTGTCGCCATGGTGATGCCTTTGGTCATGCGGATAAAATCCTCTGGCGTCGAGGTCTTGGCTGGAGGCACCTGGGCGCAGAAAACCTGAGACACAAGAGGTGGGGATGAGACCAGGACGGGTGGTGGCAGGAGCAGGCTGGGACGGGGGCACAGAGTTAAGGCTGCGCAGGTATTGCAGCGCGGTCACTGCCTGACTTCCGAGTGCATCGCCGGCAGCGGCAGCTCGACCGAGACTGACACGCGACTTCCTGGTCCTTGGAGGCAGGCGCTGCCGGCGCGCAGAGGGGCTGTGTGCCCTGCGGGGGGGGGGGGGGGGGGGGGGGGGGGGGGGGGNAGGGAAGGAAAGAGGTGCTGCCGACGCGCAGTGGGGCCACATGCCACCCCCCCAAGGGGGGAGCAGGTGCTGCCGGCGTGCTGAAGGGCTCCGTGCCCTGCGGGGGGGGCTCCGTGCCATTTCACTTCACCCCTGGGCTGGGGGCCGGGTGCAAAGGCAGCTGGGAGGAAGGGGTAGCTCCTAGCAGAGGGCGCTGGCCTGGCCCGTGCTCACCGCCAGCTCCTGGCGGATGTGCTCTATCGTGGCCTCCAGCGCACGGGTCCCCTTTGTGGCCTCGTCCTCCACGGCCTTCACCGTCTTCAGCAGGGAGGTGACGTTGGTGACCATCACCTGGCAGACAGAGAGGGAGGCTCAGTCACCCGGCCCGGGGAGCACTGGGAACTGACAGCCCCAGGTCCTGTCCCCAATCCGCCTGCCACAGCCCATGCCTCATATCCCTCCGCCCTCTGCAGCCCATATCCCTCCTCTGCCCTGTGCCCGCCACAGCCCATATCCCTCCGTCCTCAGCTCTCCTCTGCCCTCTGTCCGCCACAGCCCATATCCCTCCGCCCCCAGCTCTCCTCCGCCCTCTACCCATCACAGCCCATATCCCTCTGCCCCCACCCCCCCCCCCCCCCCGCGCCGCCCCCGCCGCCCCCCCCCCCCCCCTCTCCCCCCCCCCTCTCTTAATCCTACGCCCACCGCCGACCTCTACCCTCTTCCCCCACACGCCGCTCTCCCGCTCCTCTCCTCTGCCCTCTGCCCAGTACAGCCCTTCCCCCTCCGCCCCCCGCCCCTCCCACCCCCCATCCCCCCCCCCTCCCCCCTGCCCACCCCCGCCCACATCCCCCCCCCCCCCCCGCACCCCCCCCCCCCCCCAACCCCCCCGCCCCCCCCCGCCCACCACAGCCCAAATCCCTCCCCCCCCCGCCCTCCCCCCCCCCCTCCCCACCCCCCGCCCCCCACCACCCCTATCCCCCCTCCCCCCGCCCTCCCCCGCCCTCTGCCCACCACACCCCATGCCCCCCCCCCCCCGACCCCCCCCCCCCCCAAGCCCCCCGCCCCCGCCCCCCCTCTCC
Organism: Platysternon megacephalum; assembly: GCA_003942145.1. Lineage (NCBI taxonomy): Eukaryota > Metazoa > Chordata > Testudines > Platysternidae > Platysternon > Platysternon megacephalum. The sequence goes on from QXTE01000419.1 coordinate 415,155, forward strand.
CCACCACACCCCCCACCCCCCCGCCCCCCCCCGCCCACCACAGCCCAAAGCCCTCCCCCCCCCGCCCACCACAGCCCAAATCCCTCCCCCCCCCGCCCACCACAGCCCAAATCCCTCCCCCCCCCGCCCACCACCCCCCCTCCCCCCGCCCCCCGCAGCCCCCATCCCCCCTCTGCCCTCTGCCCATTACAGCCCATATCCCTCCGCCCCCAGCTCTCCTCCGCCCTCTGCCCATCACAGCCCATATCCCTCCACCCCCAGCCCATCACAGCCCATATCGCTCCGCCCCCAGCTCTCCTCTGCCCTCTGCCCACCACAGTCCATATCCCTCCGCCCCCAGCCCATCACAGCCCATATCCCTCTGCCCCCATCCCTCCTCCGCCCTGTGCCCACCACAGCCCATGCCTCATATCCCTCTGCTCTGCCCCCAGTTCTGCCCTCTTCCCCAGCACCCCCCACTCCCTGCTCCCCCCAGTGACCCCCTCCTCCCCAGCACCCCCACCCCAACCCCTACCACCTGCTTTCCTTCCCCCGTGCACCCAGCTCCCTCCCCTCCTGCTATGCGCCCAGTTCCGCTCTTCCCCCATCTGCCCACACACTGACCTTGGCCGAGTTCTTCAGCTGGTAGACGGAGGGGTCGTCTCCGGCTTTGCCGGCCGCCGCCTTGGTGGCACTGATCAGGTCCCCAAGCGCCTTGGCCACGTCCTTGACTGCATTGATCAGAACCACCTGTGAGGGAGTAGGGCCAGGTCAGCGGCTTGGCTGGTGCCCCGCAGGGACGGACGGGGAGGGGGCAGGCTGAGAAGGGAGCGAGCTGAGTGTGGCGGGGCACCAAAGGCCAGGCCCCACCCCAGCCCAAACGCCGTGTGGTCCCAAATCCCAGCCCCATCTGACCTGAGTCTCAGGGTCCTCGGAGCCCAGGCTGGCAGCGCCCAGCTTCACCACTTCTGCCAGGCGGGTGATGGTGGCCACAGAAGACTGGGCAGCCTGGGCCAGCTTCTCCTGGCTGGCAGTGGCGTTCTGCACCAACACCTTGGTGTCCTCCACCAGCGCCTTGGCTGTCTTCAGGATGCCCTCCCTGTGGGAGACCCAGGGGTCAGAGAGCAACGGCCTGCACCCGTCCTCTGCGGGTGAATCATAGAACATCAGGGTTGGAAGGGACCTCAGGAGGTATCTAGTCCAACCCCCTGCTCAAAGCAGGACCTAATCCCAACTAAATCATCCCAGCCAGGGCTTTGTCAAGCCGGGCCTTAAAAACCTCTAAGGAAGGAGATTCCACCACCTCCCTAGGTAACCCATTCCAGTGCTTCACCACCGTCCTAGTGAAAAAGTTTTTCCTAATATCCAATCTAAACCTCCCCCACTGCAACTTGAGACCATTACTCCTTGTTCTGTCATCTGCCACCACTGAGAACAGTCTAGATCCATCCTCTTTGGAACCCCCTTTCAGGTAGTTGAAAGCAGCTATCAAATCCCCCCTCATTCTTCTCTTCTGCAGACTAAACAATCCCAGTTCCCTCAGCCTCTCCTCATAAGTCATGTGCTCCAGCCCCCTAATCATTTTTGTTGCCCTCCGCTGGACTCTTTCCAATTTTTCCACATCCTTCTTGTAGTGTGGGGCCCAAAACTGGACACAGTACTCCAGGTGAGGCCTCACCAATGTCGAATAGAGGGGAACGATCACGTCCCTCGATCTGCTGGCAATGCCCCTACTTATACAGCCCAAAATGCCGTTAGCCTTCTTGGCAACAAGGGCACACTGTCGACTCATATCCAGCTTCTTGTCCACTGTAACCCCCAGATCCTTTGCTGCAGAACTGCTGCCTAGCCACTCGGTCCCTAGTCTGTAGCAGTGCATGGGATTCTTCCGTCCTAAGTGCAGGACTCTGCACTTGTCCTTGTTGAACTTCATCAGATTTCTTTTAGCCCAATCCTCCAATTTGTCTAGATCACTCTGGACCCTATCCCTACCCTCCAGCGTATCTACCTCTCCCCTCAGCTCAGTGTCATCTGTGAATTTGCTCAGGGTGCAATTCATCCCATCATCCAGATCACTAATGAAGATGTTGAACAAAACCGGCCCCAGGACCGACCCCTGGGGCACTCCACTTGATACCGGCTGCCAACTAGACATGGAGCCATTGATCACTATGGGTGTGTGTGGCACAGACAGGTGGGGCCAGAGAGTGCCCCCCATGGCCTGCCCCACCCTTTCTGGGAGGAAAGGGGGTCACAGAAAGCACTGCCTGCCCTGTGTGTGCATGTGTTACAGCTGGTAGGGGAGTGCGGGTGGGGGAGAGAGCACAACCACGCAGCCTGCACCCGCTGTGTGAGAGTGTGTGTGTCAGAGAGTGTGTGAGAGTGAAAGACAGTGTATGTGTGTGGGAGGGGTGGGAGGGGCCAGAGAGTTGTGCCCGGCCTGCCACTTGCATCCACCCCTTCTGTGAGGGTGGAGTCAGACAGCATGGCGGGCACCCAGCCCCGCCCTTTGGGCGGAGCCATGCCCAAGGGACATGTGAAGGGAGGATGATATAGCCAGCCCCCCGGCGGCTGTGTTTGGATGGCCCAACGGGCTCCCCGTCCGCCCCAGTACCGGTGGTCGGCGAAGGTCTCGGCATTCTCCCGGTTCAGCGTCCCCGCGGTGGCGAACATGATGGTGGTGTCGAGGTCGGCGATGATCCCGGAGACGGCGCTGGCTGCCGTGATGCAGGCCTGGGTACCGCGGTTCCCGGCCTGCAGGGCTGCCAGCACGTGGGACACCTGCGGGGAGGAGGCTGGGATGACCCTGAGACCGATGGTGAGTGCAGGGACCCCGCTCAGTGCTGTCCCTGTCAGAGCCCATCACTGTTACGGCACCAGCAGACACCACCCCGGCAGATAGAACCAACCTGCGCCCCTCCCACCGCTGGGCATCCATGCTCTGCCACGCAAACGAGACCCAGTGCCACCGCATGGGCTGGGCTGGAAGGGCAGCAAGCAGCTGGCACATACCAGGGACCAGAGAGGGACTCCCATGGACAGAACATGAGGGAGTCCAGAAAGCAATGCAGAGGAGCTGGGGGCGCACGCCAGGCACCGGGGTCTGGCGGGTACAGGGGGCATGGGGTGGGGGCGCACGCCAGGCACCGGGGTCTGGCGGGTACAGTGGGCATGGGGTGGGGGCGCACGCCAGGCACCGGGGTCTGGCGGGTACAGGGGGCATGGGGTGGGGGCGCACGCCAGGCACCGGGGTCTGGCGGGTATATAGCAGGCACAAAGGTGCCGGGGGGCCCATGCTGGTCCAACTCCACGCTCCGTCCTCCCACTAGTTTTTCTGCCCATGGCCCCTTCCTCCCCTCCCTGCCAGCCGCTCCACGCTCACTCCTCCCCAATCACCTTCTCGGACACTTTGCGCGCACACTCGATCAGCTCCTTCTTCGTGTAGGCGTCGCTGGGGCTGCACTGCAGGGCTCCGGCCTTCGTCACCAGGGCAGCGCAGCCGTGACCCAGCTCCTGCACCCGGTTCTTGATGTGGGAGCCAATCTAGGAACCAGTGCATAGGGTGGGGTGACCCAGAGCAGAGTCAGCACCGCCCTCCACGGGGGAGCTGATACACCCTTGATATCCAATGGGAAATGCCAACTGCCCCCCCTCACGGAGACCCCGCCCATCTCCAACCCCCAATGGGAGATCCCAGCGCTGCCCATTCCAACGCTCCCCCTCCCCCGGTCCCCACTGGGAGATCCCAGCGCTGCCCATTCCAACGCTCCCCCTCCCCCGGTCCCCAATGGGAGATCCCAGCGCTGCCCATTCCAACGCTCTCCCTCCTCCGGTCCCCAATGGGAGATCCCAGCGCTCCCCCTTCCCTGGTCCCCAATGGGAGATCCCAGCGCTGCCCATTCCAACGCTCCCCCTCCTCCGGTCCCCAATGGGAGGTCCCAGCGCTGCCCATTCCAACGCTCCCCCTCCGCCGGTCCCCAATGGGAGATCCCAGCGCTGCCCCTTCCAACGCTCCCCCTCCCCCGGTCCCCAATGGGAGATCCCAGCGCTGCCCATTCCAACGCTCCCCAATGGGAGATCCCAGCGCTGCCCATTACCCCAGTGGGAGGCCCCCGCGCTGCCCCCCTCACCTCGTCGTTCTCGGCGGTGATGGCAGCGGGCTTGGCCTGGTGAGCCAGCTGCCCGTAGTCGCTGGTGAGCTGGTTGGCCAGCGTGCCCAGCTCGTCCGGGTTGGTGGTGGATTTGGTGACCTGCAGGCAGAGGGGGAGTGAGAAGGGCCCGTCACACCCAGGAACCGCTGGCCCTGCCGCAGCAGCGAGCCAGGCCGGCGCTGCCCTCGCGCCCCTGGAGAAGGCCTTGCAGGGATTCGGGCGGCAAGGCTGCACGCGGCCGCCGCCATCCTCCCCAGACAGAGAGGGGGGGTAATGGGGAGGCCCAGAAGTCACTGTCTGCCCCCAACACTCACCATCTCCTGTACCGTCACTGCAATGGCCTTGGCTGTCTTGACCATGGTGGTCTGGTAATCCACAAAGGTCCCCTCCGGCTCCCCCATGGGTCCCTCATCCAGCTGCCAGAGAGAGAGCGAGAGCCATTAACGGGATTCAGCCTGCTCCCCACCTCCCTGAGCCCCCCGCGGCAGGCAGGATCCCACAGTGCCCCAGCCTGGGCCTGCCACACATTTCCCCATAGGCTCCCCCGAACATGCCCTTCCCGGACTGTGCCACTGGTACCGTGGGCAGCCTGCTCCGGACAGCAGTGCGCGTGGCCCTCCCTGCCCCTCCTCATTCCCAACCACACAGTGCCGGGGTCACAGCCGAGTCTGAGGTTCGTAGGTTCCAAGGGCAGACGGGACCATTGTGATCTGACCTCCAGCAGAGCACAGGCCAGAGACCTGCCCCGAAACAATTCCCAGAGCCCATCGCCTAGAAAACCATCCGATCTTGAGTTAACGGTTGTCGGTGATGGAGAATCCACCACTCCCCTGGGTAAGTTGTTCCAATGATTAATTACTCTCCCCGTTAAAAACGTACCCATTTCCAGTCTGAATTTGTCTTGCTTCAACTTCCAGACACTGGATCATGTTAGACTTTTCCTGGCTAGACTGAAGAGCCCATTAGCAAATTTCTGTTCCCCATGTAGGGACTTACAGACTGGGATCCAGTCACCCCTTCACCTTCACTTTCTTAAGTAAACAGATTGAGTCCTGGCGCCTTTCACTACGGGTATGTGTGCACAGCCCGCGGGAGCAGCCTCTAGGATGGCAGGGCTCATGGTAGTGCTCTAGACCAGAGCTTCTCAAACCGGGGGGCGCAGAATGTATTCTGGGGGGGCATGAGAAGCCGCGCTGCCTTCAGAGCTGGGCGGCTGGAGAGCAGCAGCTGCTGGCCGGGCACCCAGCTCTGAGCAGTGGAGAAGGGTGGCAACACCATGGCATGCCACCCGTACTTCTGCGCTGCTGCTGGCGCTGCCTTCAGAGCTGGGTGCTCTCCACTCTGCCTTCAGAACAGGGCGGCCGGGTATGTACTTGTGTGGCGGGAGCGGGTGGAAATTACTACAGACAGAAAGAAGGGGGGCACAATCCAATCCATTTGAGAACCGCTGCTCTAGGCAGAGCTGTGTGGACAGCACCCTGAAGCTGCGGCTTGGGCTCACCTGCCACCCTAGGACTCAAAGCCCAAGCTCCTGCCCCAGCTTCGAAGTGCTGCCTACACAGCGATTTGTCGGGCGCACGGCGAGCCCCACTAGCCCACGTCTGTTGACCCAGGCTGGGACACTTGCTGCCGTGGGCTGTGTAGACGTGCACTAAGGTACGTTTTCCAGTCCTTTAACTGCTCTCATGGCTCTGCTCGGGAAGGGTGCCTGGGATGAGCCCATCTCGTTCCACGGGATGGAAGAGGCAGGGACCCCAAATATACCCAGCACTTTATCCCTGAGCCTGTGGGCTAAAGTCCCTGGACCCTAGGGCACAAGATGGCAGCCATCAGGAAACAGCACCCGTCCCTCCCCTCCCCGTGGCCCCTCGCTGTGCATTCTATGCTCCCCCTTGCCTGGTTTATGGCCTGGGTGATGGAGTCCACCATGCCCCCGACGACGCCGGCAGCGCTGGCAGCCTCATTGAGAGTGGTGGTCAGGTCCTCCACAGCTTCCTTCATCATCTGCACAGCCTCCTCCAGTGCCTCCTGCGTGTGTGCGGCTTGCTGCAAGCACAGGCCCTGCGTCAGGCCGAGCCAGCCACCGGCAGGACACGGTGGCGGATGAGAACCGGCAGGACCAGGAGCACTTGGGCCTGTGCTCACGGAACCCTCCTTGGTCGCCTCACGTGCACACACCCCACCATCGTGTTACACACATTCGTCGCTGGGGACACGCCTACAATGCTCTGCCGTGGGCCGCCCTGCACAAGCGCACACCACCCCCGCACAGGCTCTCACCTGGCACACGTCCCTGAAATCACACACCAGTGCAGCGTGTGAGCCTCGCATGGGCCAGGAAGGATTAACAAGCCGTGGTGCGCTCCACCGCCCCTGCCCCTCGCCCCCGCATGAGCTGTCAGGCGTGGAGGGGGCGGTAAAAGGGGGGAGCTGGCTCTAGGGGCTGGGCAGTGACCGGGAAGAGCAGTCTGGCTGGGCCAGCAGCTGACTGAAGGGCCAACCCTGCCTGTTAGTTCGTTTTGCTACCAGGAACCCACCGGCAGGCTGCAGCTGGAAGCTGGGCCCAGCAGGGCTGGGGATTCCTTTGGTTTGTGTTTATGCTGAACTTCGACTTGGGGACTCTGCCAGAGCGGGCTGGCCTCCCAGTGACTGGGCGAAGCTACGTGGGCTGAAGTGTCCACTGGGGAAACTGAGGCACAGCTGCTGCAGTGGTGCACTGCACTGTGAGGGGGTGCACAGGGATGGCACCTCTGCTACACACGCACACACCCACACACACACACACACACAGTACAGGACCCTGCTGCAAGTGTGCACACCACCCTCACACACATGAGCGCGCACACACGCACACACACGCTGTATGGGACTCTGCTGCAGGTGTGCACACCGCCCTCACACACACACACTGTATGGGACTCTGCTGCAGGTGTGCACACCGCCCTCACACACACACACACACACACACTGTACAGGACCCTGCTGCAAGTGTGCAAACCACCCTCACACACACACACACACACTGTACAGGACCCTGCTGCAGGTGTGCACACCGCCCTCACACACACACACTGTATGGGACCACGGCAAGTGTGCACACCATCCTCACACACGTGCACACCCACACCGTATGGGACCCTGCTGCAGGTGTGCACACCGCCCTCACACATGCGCACACACACACTGTATGGGACCCTGCTGCAGGTGTGCACACCACCCTCACACACATGCGCACACACACACACACGGTGTGGGACCCTGCTGCAGGTGTGCACACTGCCCTCACACACATACACACCACCCTCACACACATGCACACAACTGGAGATGGGCTGCACCCCCCTACACTCAGACATGCTGCCCAGCCCCCTGCTTTGGGCAGCCCCCTTCCTGCTCCCCGCACGCACCTTGGGGTTCCCGCCGGCCTCCTTGGCCGTGTACAGCATCTGCAGGGCAGACTCGGACAGCGTCTTGGTCTGGTCCAGGAGGTTCATCTGCTGCTGGTGGTTGAGCGTCTTGGAGGCAGCACCGACAGCGGCCAGAATGAGCGGCTCGAAGTACTGAGCCATCTGGGACACCTGGGGAAGAGCAGTGTTAGTCCCAGGGCGGCCTGAGGCTAGTCCTCCTCGCCAGGCGCCCCAACACAGGCCCCATCTCCCACGTCCTGCCCCAACGCACCCCGGCCCCAGTCCGTTACCTTGTGTCCCAGCTGCGAAGCCTCCGCCCTGGCGGCGCTGGCCACGGGCTCAATGAGATTGCTGATCTCCTGAACAGCAGTGATCATCTGGTTGTGCAAAGCCTGCGGGGGGGAGACACCGAGAAATAAGGCTGCCCCATGGCCCAGATCCCGGGCGCTGGAGTCATAGGGCCTGGCCAGAGGACCTAGAAGGGGAAGGGGGATGAAAGCCCAGGCCACAGGCCTGCCCCAGGAGAAGCAGGTGGCAGTTCTGCAGAAAAGGACCTAGGGGTTATGGTGGACGAGAAGCTGGATATGAGTCAACAGTGTGCCCTTGTTGCCAAGAAGGCTAACGGCATTTTGGGCTGTATAAGTAGGGGCATTTCCAGCAGATCGAGGGATGTGATCATTCCCCTCTACTCAGCACTGGTGAGGCCTCATTTGGAGTACTGTGTCCAGTTTTGGGCCCCACACTACAAGAAGGATGTGGATAAATTGGAGAGAGTCCAGCGGAGGGCAACAAAAATGATTAGGGGGCTGGAGCACATGACTTACGAGGAGAGGCTGAGGGAACTGGGATTGTTTAGTCTGCAGAAGAGAAGAATGAGGGGCGATTTGATAGCTGCTTTCAACTACCTGAAAGGGGGTTCCAAAGAGGATGGATCTAGACTGTTCTCAGTGATAGAAGATGACAGAACAAGGAGTAATGGTCTCAAGTTGCAGAGGGGGAGGTTTAGGTTGGACATTAGGAAAAACTTTTTCACTAGTAGGGTGGTGAAGAACTGGAATGGGTTACCTAGGGAGGTAGTGGAATCTCCTTCCTTAGAGGTTTTTAAGGTCAGGCTTGACAAAGCCCTGGCTGGGCTGATTTAGTTGGGTTTGGTCCTGCTTTGAGCAGGGGGTTGGACTAGATGACCTCCTGAGGTCCCTTCCAACCCTGAGATTCTATGATTCTATGATAAGCCCTGGCTAGGATGATTTAGTTGGGGTTTGGTCCTGCTTTGAGCAGGGGGTTGGACTAGATGACCTCCTGAGGTCCCTTCCAACCCTGACATTCTATGATTCTATGATTTGGTCACCAGACTATCCCAGCGGGACTGGTTTGGGGGCTGAGAAGTTAGATCCCCCACTAGGGGCCTGTCTAAACCACACCCTTTGGCATGTCAGGGCAGCCAGGCTGGTGCTGGCCACTCCTGCCCTACACAATGGAACCTCGCTCCATGTGATCACTGGGGCGCACGAGCATGTGACCACGTGCCCCACACAGGAGGGGGCAGTTGGTCCCCAGTCACTTGGACAGGGACCCAAGAGAAGGGCAGGTCCCCGTGGGATCCGCTCTGCAGGGTGCCCAGCACCAGTCGCGCAGGGTGGGGAGCCAGGCAGGGGCTGCGGGGAACTGGTGTGTGATGCCAGCATCTCTCATGGAGCAAAGAGGGGCTCAGCCAGGAAGCAGCCGCTGCATCTGCTCTAGGGAGGATCCCGGGATCTGGGGGTGCAGGCGCAGGGCAGGGTTCCAGGAGTGCTGGGGGAGCAGAGCCCCATAGGGGTAAGGCGGCTTCCAGACTCTGTGCTGATTTTACCAGCAGTTTGGTCAGTTTCCCCAAGCGTCAGGCTCCTGCTGGGAAGGGGAGCCCCTGAATTTGGGGGGTGAGGCTGTGCAGGGAGCTCTCTCTAGAGAGCCACCCCCAACCCCAAGCATGGCAGCCACTTGTCTCTGGCCTTTCCCCTAAGAGCAGGGGACAGAGGCACCCTGGCTGAGAGGGGCTGGGAGCAGCCTGCGCCGGGGGAGCGCAGAGCCCCCAGGCAAAGGGCCCATGCTGCCCCCTGGACTCACCTCCTGGGAGATGCCCTCTCGGGGGGCCAGCTGCTGGCTGATGGCAGCCAGGGAGGCCTGGTCCACATCCCGCATGCACTTGTTCAGCACCTCGATGGCCTCGTCGCACTCCCGCTGCCCGGGAGCCTTATCCCTGTGTGACAGCCCACTGTCAGCAACGCCCGGGCCGGGGGACAGCCTCGGCGTCCCCCTGGGCAGTGCGCAGGCACCGGGTCCCCCAGGGAACCCACGGCCCAGGAGAAGGCCAGGCTAGTGCCCCCCTTCACTGCCTCCTCCCAGAGCCACGGGGAGCCCAGCCCCGGCCCGCCTGCTGGGCAGCTGCCCGTCCTGAACCAAGACAAATGGCCCCGGCCCGGCTGCACGGGAGCAGGAACAGGAGCGTGGGACTGGACTCCAGCTCCATCCCAGCATGCACCGCTGCACTTCACTCAGACCGGTCTCCCCATCTCCGGGCCAGCACGCCGCCATCCTCCTCCCTTGCCCAGCGGCTGCTGTGACACTGCCAATCACACCCTCCCTTTCCTGGGCTCCCATCTCCCTGTCCCCTCCCACACAGATCCCTGCTTCAGCGCCTGGAACGCCTTGTTCCCACCCAGGCAGGCGCTGCCCAGCCCTGCACAACCGGCCGCCACGGAGACACCCAGCAGGGAAATGGCCTGTGAGGACGTTCAGTCCTGGGCTGGGCTCCAGCCGTAACGCCTGGGGAGATGAACGTGGCTGCTGCCCGGTCTGGAGCCCAGCTGCCTGCAGACCCAGGCAGACGTCCCTGCAGCCTCCCCACTTGTGGCGTGATTCCAAGCCAGGCTAGAGGCTTTGCCTGTAAACGAGATCTGAGCTGAGGCCCCAGGATCCCCAGCCCAGCCCGCAGCTCCGGGCAGCGGTCTAGGGGGACGACACAGCGCTGGGCAGCCGAGAGGAGAGCAGACCCCGGAGGTGAGACCCCAGCGATCGGCCTGTACTCACCGCATGTTGGTGATCAGCTTCTTGATGGAATCGGAGACGGTGCGGGAGTGACCGGCCAGCACCGACCACTTGGGCGGGTCCTTGGGGTTGACAGCCAGAGAGCGGGCCGTCTGGATGAGGCCTGCCGAGCTCTCCAGCATGGTCTTGGCAGAGGTGACGATGGGCTCCATGGCTCTGCGTCCCTGCAAGGGAGAGACGATGGCCTCTGTGACCCAGAGGCACTGCCTGCGACCAAGGCCCCCTGTCTTCGGCAGTCTCCCCTCCCCCTCCGATTCCCCCCACATCTGACCTCATCACCCTCTCCCCATATCCCCTCCAGTTCCCCGAGACCTGCCCCAGCCCCCCACCCACACACCTGATCCAGGAAGCCACCCCAATCCCAGACCCCAGGGCCTAGGGCTCTCGCCCGGACCATGCTTCCCTCCGCCGCAGTCTGAGCCAGGAAGGAGCAGTCCCGGACACTGCCCCGGGGCCCAGCAGCTGCTCGCTCCGTGCCCACCCCAGAGCGGCTCTCACCTCAGGGCTGATCTGGGCTGGGATGGTGGCGAACTCCGGGTTGGAGGCGAAGGCCGTCAGGTTATCCACGGCCTCAATGAGGGGGGCAGTGGCTGCCCGGCAGCGCTCCCGGTTGTCCGAGTTAAAGGCTCCGTCCAGCGCCTGAGGCAGCGGGAGAGACCAGCTGGTTACTGCAATGGGCCCAGACGCCAGCCCTGCTGCCCACTCCCCAGTGCGGTCGCTGGGGACCCCCTGAGCAGCCAGCCAACAGGGCGATGCTTCTCTCCCAGGCCGGCACGTTGCGTGGGGGCAGAGAGGTACCTTGATGGTCTTGACCAGGTTGGCCGTGCTGTTGGCCACCTCCTTGGCGGACTGGACGAACTGGCGCTTGGCGACGGGGTTCGCGGTGTGGGAGGAGGCCAGGCGGCACGTGTTGCACAGGGCCGAGGTGTGCTTGGCTACGATGGTGGCGGCCGACAGCACCTGCAGAGCGGGGCAGGGGTCACCTGCCGTCCTGTCCAGCCCTAGATCTCAGCTCCGACCCCCTGCCCCCCCCCCCCCCCCCCCGCCCCCCCCCCCCCCCCCCCCCCCCC
>QXTE01000419.1:430279-464491 GCA_003942145.1 Platysternon megacephalum
CCCCCCTCCCGGCTCCCCCAGCACGTCCCCCGCCTCGGGCGGCCGCCCCCCTCCCGGCTCCCCCAGCGCGACCCCCACCTCAGGCTGCCCCTCACCTCCAGCTCCCGCAAGGCGTTGTCACACTCCTTCTGGCCCGGAGCCTGCTGGGTGCACATTGTGATCAGCTGGTTAATGCTGTCGGTCACGGCTCTGCAAAAACAGAGGAGACACACTCAGGGGCCGCCTCCACCACCACCGACCCAGCACCACCAGCAGGGGGCACTGAGGTTGCGGGGGCAGGAATCCTGCCTGTGGGGAGCTCCCGGCCTCTCGCAGCAGGAGGCACTGCAGCACCACAGCGAAGAGACTGGATCAGGGTGAGCTCCGGGCAGCTCCAGACCTGACTGAGTCCCACAGATGTCAGGCCTGGCCTCGGCCTCACACAGAGGGGCCCATCCCTGAAAATCCTTCACTGTTTGCTAAGCTTTGCACTGTCCAGTCCCCAGCACCCAAGCACATCGCAGACCGAACCTGCCTTCAGGAGACACGCCGGTTCCCTTTCTGCCAGCCGCCTCACAGTAAAAGTCATCACCTTGTGAGCTGCTCTGCGCAGAGCAAACTGGCCGTGGCCACGTACGTCAGAGCAGACCTGGCTGAGGCGGGACCGCTCAATCGAACTCACATCTCTGGGACAGAGGGTCAGGATTTCAGAGCGGTGAGTGTGTGCAAAGCCATGGCCTACCCCAAATGTTCTTCGTGAGCTCCCCCAACCAGCCCTCTATGCTGGAGATCTGGGGATACAGAGTCAGAGCAACAGTGGAGTTGAGCTTTTGGACTGGGCTTCGCTCCATGACCTTCAGCTCACCCATGATCCAGAACAAGGGGGTACTTTTCATTCTGCCAGATGGAAGCAAGACTGCTCCCCCAACCTCACCAGGCCACCAGCACAGGCCACCATCCGCTTCCCACATCGTCAGCATTGGCCAGTCCTTCCCAAAGCTGGAGTAACCATCCCTACTGCGAGCAACACTGAAACCCTCCCTGGATGAGCAAACTGGCCCAGCTGGACGACATTCTCTACCGAAGCAGCTTACTGCGGTTCACAAAACCATTGACAAGCTGCCACCAAGTCCCTCCCAGGAGGTTGTTACAAGACCCACACTCCCTGCCTGGGTGAGGAGTGTGCAGAACTCCTCAAGCAACATGGAGCAAGTGGCGATTCAGATATCCCCACGCGTCTTTAGATGTGAACATTCCTAGCAGAGCAAGATGAGAGCAGGGTATCATTGAATGGAACACCTGACGTCCAGCTGCAAAGGGCACCATGAGAGAGGCTGGTGCTGCTCAGAAGCCTCCAGCTACGCGCCACCACCCAGTCTCTCCAGACAGCTTTGCTGCCCACCTGGCACACACCGCAGAGCTGGATAAGGGCAGGAAGGCTGAAGGAGAGGTGAAGAAACAATGGCGGCAATACAAACAGCACTACTGCAAACCGAAGGAGACGCCCAGCCTTTCACCGCAGCAGAAAGAGAATGGGTGATCCCAAACAATGCAAACAGGTACATCTCTCCTGAACTCCTGGAGAACCTGGGAAAAGCTATGGCGAGCCAGCTTCGTATCTAGAGTCAGTCAGCAGAACAAAATACCTGAAAACTGGAGCAGAGGAATGCCAACACCTGAGAAAGATCCCTGCCTTGCCACCGCTTACCGCCCCGCCTCTGCTAAGCTGCAGGTACAAATATCCTTCACAGAACTGCCCGCAGCCTCGCTATCCTGTGTGTGGATCAAGCAGGTTTCAGAACAAATTGCAGTGCTGGCGATGAAGTGCTGGCGCTCAGCACCGGCACGGAGACTGGCTTCCAGGCCCAGCAGAAGACAGGTGCAGCATTCCTAGATTTTCCTGCTGCCTGGCTGGCACACAGGCCTCCTATGCAAACTGTCACTGGTCCTCCGGAAGTGGGTTGTGTGACTGTGGGCCTGTTGCTGTGAGGCAGTCGGTTTCAAGATTCACTTGGACAAAAACACAGCTTCTGAGAGTCCAACAATGGTCTGTCCTCAGGGCCCAATTCTAGCACTGACACTTCAGTGACCGCCCCAGCACCACTCCCGGCGTTGTATTTACAGAGAACACAGCCGTCTGGCAGTGCCGGGCAGGGACTGCAGGCGTCTAGAAGTCCTGAACGCTAACATGACAGAGACGGCCTAGGATTGTGGAAGGGGGAGACTTAACCTACTTCCAAAAAGACAGTTTCAAGCTGCTTCCACCTACACCAAAACAGCCAACAAACAGCTTCCTGGAGTGGGACAGGCTGGTCTATGAGCCAGAGCCTGTGTATCTAGGTGTTACAATGGCCTGAACCATGACTGTCAAGGAAAACCTCACCAAGACCTCACTGAAAATAGAAGAAACAAACTGATGAGCAGCCAGTTGGGTCTATGTGGGAAGCCCAGGTGCAGACCCTGCCTTGTGCTGTCCTGGAGCAGAGTCCTGCTCCCCGCCGTGGCACTAGCAGACACACTGATGAATGAAGCCAGCAGGCTGCAACTGTCAGCAAGGGCTGCCTGGTCTCTCGTGGCCTTGTACAAGGCCCTTCTCCCAGCGATTCAATGGCTCAGACAGACTGTCTATGTAGATGCAAATGCAATATACACACACAGGGTGCCCGATTGCCCAGCCAGAGGGCCCTGGCACTCGCCCGTCTCCCTCCCTATGGGGCCGGACAGCAGGGCACCAGACTGTGAACGGCATCTCCTACCGTGCAGCGGCTGCCAGCTGGTTCTTGAGGTTGGGGGCAGTGGGGTCTGCGGAGAGCGCCTTAGCGGCCAGGAGCAGCTTGCTGGAGGACATAGAGATGCTCTTCAAGTTTGACACCACCTGTGCTTGGTCCTCCTTATTCTGCAACCAGTCAAGAGACCCACCAGTCACCCCTGCAGGTCACTCAGAGCCAGCCCTGCTCAGCCACACCTCCTGCCCCTGCCCACACCCCCAGCAGCCCCTGCCAGGCTCGACCTACCAGCTGTCCTACCCAATTCAATCAGAACTTGCTAGTGCCCTCTACCACCAGCCAGCCACCCCCTTCCCAACTCCGCAAGCAGCCCAACCGCCAGCTCAGCTAACCCACCAGTCACACCGCCATCCGGCCCAGGCACTGAATAGACAGCCAGGCACTGCATCAGCCTCACACCAACCCCCCAGCCATCCCACCTACGGCCAAATGGCTCTTCAGCCAGGCACTGGAGAGCCAGGCAACCCCCCCAGCCAGCCACTGCATCAGCCCCCCCCAGCCAGCCACTGCATCAGCCCCCTGCAGCCAGCCACTGCATCAGCCCCCCCCCAGCCAGCCACTGCATCAGCCCCCCCCCAGCCAGCCACTGCATCAGCCCCCCCCCCAGCCAGCCACTGCATCAGCCACCCGCAGCCAGCCACTGCATCAGCCACCCACACCAACCCCCCAGCCAGCCAAAGACTGTATCAGCTGCTCACGCCAACCCCCTACCCAGCCAGCCACCTATGTCAAACCGCCAGCCATCCCACCTACCTGCCAAATGGCTCTTCAGCCACCTGGCCCAGACACTGGATAGCCAGCCAACCCCCCAGCCAGCACCAACCAACCAACCACACCATCCCCCCCAGCCATCCCACCGATCTGCCAAACACTCTTCAGCCATCCAGCCCAGGCACTGACTAGCCAGCCAACCACCCCCGGCCACTGTAACAGCCGCTCACACCCCAGCACCCAGCTGCGCACCCCAGCACCCAGCTGCTCACCCCAGCACCCAGCTGCGCACCCCAGCCCCCAGCGCACCCCAGCACCCAGCAGCCAGCTGCTCACCCCAGCCCCCAGCACACCCCAGCCAGACACCTACTTTACCAATTGCTCCCGCAACCCCCCCGCCCACCGACCCACCCATTAAACTCCCCCTGGGCCGGTCAGCGGCAAGGCGCCTGCTCTTACCGGGGACTGGCCAGCCATCTCCACGCCGGCCTCCAGGAACTCATTGAAGTCCTGCCCGAATTTGCCGGAGGACTTGGCCAGGTCCTGGGGGGTGCCCCGGGAGGCCTGCACCAACTCGTTGGCAGACTGGTTCAGCCCAGCTGCTGCCTGGTTCAGCTGGCTCTGTGCCTCCTGGAAGCTCTTGGTGCTGGGTGGGAGCTGGAAGCAGAGACAGAGGTGTTGGGGGGGCGACACGCAGGAGCGGGGAGGTCACAGCCACAGGTGTCCAAGCCCTGCTCCCTCTGGGAAGTGCAGGGAGCCCTAGAGATGGGGCACACGTCGATTCCAACAGCAGGGGCTGGCGCAGCACAGAGACAGCCTGCCAGTGCCCACGCGCTGCCACCGCCTGGCGTGCCAGGAGCATGTAGCTGTGCTGGGCAGAGCAGCCTTGCCGCTCAGACGACTGAGCAGTGCCTGGCCAGAGGGGGCTCAGCGGGGCACGTTGCTCCTAGTTCAGGGAGCTTCCCACTGAAAACATCCCCTGAAACGTGGCCCAGGGCGGTGTTGGCTGGTGCAAGGGGCCCCACCCCGCAGGACCTGGGCTGGGCACTTCAGACCACAAGCTTCTTGGTGCTGTGAACATGTCGCTGTGGAGGGGAAGTGGGGCTGAACCTCGGGGAACGCGTGTCAGAGCGAGCAGCCAGCTCCCCCCGTGGGGTGGGGGCCCCTCCTGGACTGGGCTGCAGGGAAGGATTACGCGCCAGCCCCATGGCAGGAGGGATGCAAGGAGCATCTCCAGCTCATCTGGCTGCACTCACCGACTCGGCCAGCAGCTTCTTGCTGGCCTCGCTCACGGTGCGAATGGCGGCGTCCACGTCCCGCTGCCCCGGGAGGCAGTTCACGCAGCGGTTCAGGGCCTGGGACACGGCCTTGGCCACCTGCCAGGAGACAGGGACAGTCAATCGCGCGCTCACATGCCTGCTCCTCCCTGGTACCCCCTTCTCCACAGACCTGTCCCTCCAGGGTGAGTGGTGGGCACCTTCCCTCAGCCCACTGCTGGGGCCAGGGGAAACCCTCAAGCCCACCAATGCCTGGGGATTGGGGCTGGAGGGGGCTGCTGCCTCTCGGGGTCGCCCGGCTTGGGGGGATGCCAGGGGCCGGGCGGGGGGCTGCTGGGGGCCCCGCACTCACCTGGGCCAGGCGCTGCTGGCTCTCGGGGTCGCCCGGCTTGGGGGGATGCCGGGGGCCGGGCGGGGGGCTGCTGGGAGTCCCGCACTCACCTGGGCCAGGCGCTGCTGGCTCTCGGGGTCGCCCGGCTTGGGGGGATGCCGGGGGCCAGGCTGGGGGATGCTGGGAGTCCCGCACTCACCTGGGCCAGGCGCTGCTGGCTCTCGGGGTCGCCCGGCTTGCCCACGCCCTTGCGCGCCTCCTCGATGAGGTTTCCGGCTTTATCCATGACGTCGCCAGCGCACTCCAGCATGGCACTCTGCACCTGGGGGTCGGACGTGTTGGCTGCGACGCCGCGGGCAGCCTGGCTGAGTGAGCGCAGGGCTTGGGCCACATCCCGGGCAGCGATCCCTGGGAGAGATGCGAGGCATTGACCCAGCGTGCAGAGAGCCTCCCTGACCCACAGCCACCCAGACATCAGGGGAACCCTCCCCTGCTCAGATCCCTTGTGCAGGCAAGGATCAGCCCCTGCCCTAGGCGGCCCAGAGCTGGACAAGCCTTCCCATTTCCGGGCCACGGGGCCAGCCCCCCTTCCATCCAGGCCATGGGGCCAGCCCCCCGTCCCCCATTTCTTCCGTCCGGGCCCACAGGGCCGGCCCCTTTCCCCTGCCTCCCCCATCCGGGCCGGGGGGCTGGATGGTACAGTATTCCTGCCCACAAGCACTGGTCACAGCCGTCACATTTACCTTCCTGCTGTCACCCTACACTGCCACGACAGGCTGTCACCCCCCACGTGAGCCATCGAGGGCACGTGTGCACAGCACCCATCACCGGGGCAGGGCTGTACAGGGCCACGAACACGGCAGGCCTGGGCCTGCTTGGAGGGCTCTGCCCTGGTACCTGTATAGTTCTCGTTGCCCTGGGCCACCTCCCCCAGCAGCTGGGCGATGGCGGAGCTGACGGCCTTCGTGCTGTTCCCCAGGTCCTGGGCGCACTTCTCCATCTGGGGGCAACCAGAGAGGGTTCACCCATCACCCCACAGGTCACCCCGCATCCTCACCCCCTCCCACTCCTCACCCCAGCCCCTTACCCCCACTCCTTACGCCAACCCCCACGCACCTGCCCTCCTACCCCCTTCCTCACCCCAACTGCCCATCAATCCCATCACCATCTCACAGCCCACCCGCTGTCCCTCCTCCTGCCTGGCCACCCACGCACCCATCTACCTCCCGGGGCCCTTACCGTCTCCCCCGGCAGGGGCTTGAGCTTTCCGTCTCTGGCAGCAGCCTTGGCTTCCTGCAGGTCTCGTTCCAAGCTCTGCACCATGCTGAGCGCCGAGTTTATCTCCAGGGGCCCACAGGTCTCCTGGGCCTGCAGCAGGAGAAAGGAACTGAGCCACATGGGCAGCAAACCCCACTCCTGGCATCTCTACTCTCCTTTCTTGGTTAGTGCCCTCAGGGGCAGGCCAGGGAGGAGCCACTTACCTTCTGGGCAGCTGTCCGGAGCTCGGCGAGGGCTGCGGCCAGGTTCTTGGCACACTGGCTGAGCTGCATGGCAGAGGCCTGGTCCGTGATGGTGGGGACAGTGGCTTTGGCTGCAGCTACCATCTTCCCACCAGGCTGTGGGGTGGAAAGGATAAGCCATGAGAACAGGACAGGAGGCAGCACTCCCATCCCATGCCCAGCAGAGCCCCAGCACTCTGGAGGGGCGGGCAGGGAGATCCCAAACTCAGGGGACGGAATCCACATGTGCTAAGCAGGCAGAGCCACTCAGCTTGCCACCAGGGTCAGGAGAGCAGAGACGAGGTGAGGGGAGTGCCAGGGTGCGGGTCCCCATGCCAGCTGCAGGGGGAGCCCGGCTGGTACCTGCAGGAAGTTCTGGCTGGCCGTGATGAGCGCGAGCTGAGCGCTGGGGCTATCTGGCTGGGACTGGCTTCCTCGCACGCCCTGTACCAGCATCGGGATCTGATCCGCCACCACCTGCAACCAGACAGGAGAGTGAGTCAGTGGGGAGCCCAGAGCGGGCAGCAGGGCAGGGAGAGAGGGGGGCGTGAGTGAAACACCGCACAGTCAGGGAGTGGGCCCTACGACAGGCCTGGGGGCAGAGCTGGGTTCCCTGAGCTCCTGCCCAGGACAGGCCATACAGAAGGGTGAGCTGGTGCAGAGCTGGGACAGACTGTGCGGAGAGCAGAGTCGGACTCCCATTCCCTTCCCCAGCCAGGAGAGGCCACTCCGAGAGCAGGGACTCAGAGCTGAAGGCCAGGAAGGGACCAGCAGATCCCCATGTCTGACCTGCTGTGCGGCACAGGCCCTTGAATTCCACCCTGGCCCCCCGCCCGGAGCCCCAGAACTTGTGTGTGGCTGAAACAGCTTCCGGGAAAGGCAGCCAGGCTGGATCAAGAGACGGAGAATCCAGCACTGCCCACTGTGGGAGTTTCTCCCAGGGTTAATCACCCTCACTGTTAAACATTTAGGCCTTATTTCTAATCTGAATGTGTCTGGCTTCAGCTGCCAGCCAGTGGTTCGTGTTCTGCCTGTCTCCGCTAAGAGCCTTTTCTCCCCGGGGAAGGTAGTTACACACTGCAAGCAAGTCACCCTTTAAGCAGATTGAGCTCTTTGAGTCTCTAACTGGTCACAGGATCCAGAGTTAGTCTCACCAGCGCCCCACAGAGAGGTAAATTCACCTCCCTGCTCCCCTGTTTATACATCCCAGGATCACATTAGCCCTTTGTGCCACAGCATTGCACTGGGACACCAAAATCCTTTGCAGAGCCGCTGGTTTCCAGGGTACAGCCCCCAGCTCTCGGAGGCATGGCTGCACTCCTTGCTCCTGGATGGAGAACTCGGCATTTGACTGGATTAAAACACATTTTGTTTGAGTGGGCCCAGCTTATGAAGTGACCCAGATCACTCTGTATGGCTGCCCTGTTCTCATTATTTACCGCTCCGTCAACCTACGTCAGCGGCAGATTCTATCAGACGTGATTTTATATTTACTAACAGATCATTAATAAAAATATCAAATAGTGCTGGGCATAGAACTGATCCGCACAGAACCCCACCAGAAACTCCCCCATTCAATGAGGATTCACCATTGACAACTACTCCTTGAAATCCACCAGTTAGCCAGACCTTAGTCCATTTAACATGTACTTTACTGATGTAACAGGGCCAATTTTTGATCAGAATGTCATGTGGTACCAAGTCAGACCCTTACAGAAGTCTCAGTATATTACATCTACACAGTTACCTCTCTCAATCACACTTGTAATCCCAACAAACAATGAAATCGGGTGTGTTTGACAAGACCTGTTCTCCACAAACCCAAGGTGGCTGACATTAATTATCTTCCTGCCATTCAATTCTTTATCAGTTGACTCCCTTATCACTTTTCCACCATTTTGCCCAGGACTGAGGTCAGACTAACCAGCTGATGTCTACCCGGGTCATCCCACTTGACTAGAGCTCTGAAATTTCCCCAGTATTCCAAGGTTTATTACAAATCAAATCAGCAAGGTCAGAGATCTCCTCAGCCAACTCTTCTAGGACGCTTGGGTGCACGTTATCTGAGCTTGCTGATTTCAACAGGTTCGTCCCTAGTGGATGTCGTCGAACAGCCTCCTTAGTTATTAAAGGATTGGAAAGTACTTCCTCATCCTCGTGTGATACAAGTGCATTGGCCTGCTTCTTACCAGATACAGAACATGTCTCCCTCTTCTGCATCATTCACTGTTTCACCATCTCCATTTACTAATGGGCCTATGCCACTGCTAGGCTTTATTTTGCTTCCGATACATGAAAAATCTTTCTTACTGTCAGCCCTGCCACCCATGGATTTCTCCCTTTCTTTAGCTTCCCTTATCAATGTTGTGCACTTTACAACTTCCTATTTATACTGATTGCTATCTATTTCTCTTTTCTTCCAGTTGTTAAAATATACATATTATTTCTAGTTGCTGCCTTCACTTGCCCCCTTAACCAGGACAGCCTTTTAACCCAAGTTGTCTTATTTCATGATCGCGGAATTGTGGCTTTTTGGTTATCTAATAATGCCCCCCAGCCGACCAGCAAGAGGGTGCTCTGAGAGCAGGGTCCTTCCCCCTCCCTGCCAACCTGGGAGAAGCCATTCTGAGAGCAGGGATACCACCCGCAACCCTGGAGAAGTTCCTCCCACCAAGAGCAGGTACCCCCCCAATCCCTCCAAACTGGGAGAGGCTGCTCCCATCCCCCTGCCAACCTGGGAAAGGTCACTCAGAGTAGGGATCCCTGCCCACATTGGGAGAGGCCACTCCCACCCACCCCCACGTGGGAGAAGCCACTCTGGGACCCCTAAGCAGCCCCCAGGCCTGGGCTGCAGGACTAAGATCCTGGCACCGCATGCTACCTCCCACAGTCGGCAGTGAAATGGTTTCCATGGAGCACTGCAGCTCCCCATCCCCCCGGGGCTTCTCCCGTGCCCAGCTCTGACGCCAGGTGGAGCACGGGCTCAGTGTGTGCCAGTGTCTGGCGGGTGCAGAGCAGCAGGCAGGGGACCCTGCACTGCGACTGCTGGGACGGGGCGGCCCGGGGGCGGGAACACCCTGCTCCTTACCTTGCAGCTCTGCACCAGCTGCTGCTGCGCAGCTGGGTTCTTGTTGGAGGCGGCGGCATGCTGCGCGGCGGCAATGGTCTGCGTGGCGGAGGCTGCAGCCTGCTTGGCTGTGTGCTGGCAGGGAGGAAGCGGCAGGTCTGTCAGAGCTGCCTGATGCCCAGGCTGCAGGGAAGGGGGCAGGCCCCCCAGCAACCCCAGCCCAGAGCTCCCTCCTGCTGCTGGCCCGCTGCCCCTGGGGCTCTCGCCTGACACTGGGGAGCTCTGGGGGCCTGGCCTGGCCAGCACAGACCCCGCACTCTGGGGACACCACACCCCAGCCAGCTGTGGGTGAGATGCAGGCACCAGCAGAGCAGCCTATTCACAGAGCCACCCCAGGCCCTCTGGTCAGGGAGCCGAGAACCCATCCCAGTGTGGGGTGGGGCAGGAGGGGTCTCTGTGGGGTGCGTCGAGAGAAGGTGACTCTGCTCCAGAAAGTGGGGGCTCCCGGACGCCGGAAGTCCCTGCCCCTGCTCCTTTGGCAGCCCCTCGACCTCCTGATCCTTCCACACAGAACCCTCCCTCCCCCCGCCCCGCTTACAGGCTCACTCATCACCTGACCCTTCTGCCACAGCCCCCCTCCCCTCCCCGCCCCCTGGCAGCACCCCCAGGCAGCTCACCTCCAACTTGTGCACAAGCTTTTTCTTGATGGCATTCTGAGCTGCGGCATTGGTCGCTATGCGGAGCCCCTCAGCCGCTTCCCGGAGCCGCTGCTGCTGCTCCTCGCTGTCTGGGTGGGCTGCAGCCCCCTGGGCAGAGCAGGAAAACCTATCAAGCCAGATGCCTCTCAGACTGCACCCAGCAATCTCCCCGCCCCTGACAGCAGCTGCTGTATCTCACCCTTAGCACCAGAGTCCCCCCCAGCTCGGTTCACTGCAGCACTAGAGCAGGGGTCTGCAATCCGAGCCCCGGAGGAGCACGATGCTTCTCCTAAAGAGGTCAGTAGTGAAAGAAGTAACAGCACTGCTATTCAAATGCCATTATTAGGTTTCAGAGTCAACAGCCCTATTGAGATGCACGGAACCAGTGCTCAGAGCCCGGCACAGAGAACCTCATGGACTGAGAAACAGGAATGAGCCCCTGCCTGAGCGTAACGGGGGGTTGCTGTTTTACAGCCTTGGGATCCCCTCCATGGTACAGCTACAAAGGGAATACACCTGTATGTGTTTATATGCAATACTGACACGTAGTGCGCCCACAAATCTATTTCTTCAAAATACCCTTGACAGTTGTCAAGTGAGGTCTAATACAATAGAAGTAAAGTGAAGTGCGACAATTTAAAGGCAAGTTAAGAATAAGTTCAAACACGTTTCGGTTCGAACTGGTCTTTACAAGTGTTTGAAGTTTAAAAAAAATGCTCTGTATATTAATAGTTATTAATATGGTATTTATGCAAATGTTAATTAAAATAATGCTTAACGTTAAATAGGCAATACAAAATAAAAAATGTAATTATATTAGCAAAAACAAATATAGCAAAAAGTAAATTTAATGGTAATTAATTAAAGTAAGTTATAATTAATTATATGCTAATTTTAGATTAGGCACATCCATCTGCCATCAAAGCAATGTTAAAAAAATTCTACCCATTTTTCTCATTTAGGGGCTGATCGCCCGTAAACACATCACTTCATCTTAAAACGTGAGTCTAAGGTTACACTGGGAGGCCGGCCTGCCTGCTTACCTACCTACTTAATAGAAAACAGCTTTTAACTTTATCACTCACTGTCACTCACAGCTGCCCCCCTCAAATGTCTGTAACAGCCCCAAAAGCTCAAACCTTGAAACACTCAGTTTAGTTTAATTTTAAACGACTAATTGCAGACATTACAGGGGGCGCTCAGGCCTGCACAGAACAGGTCCTGGTGTACTCGCCCCTCTGCCCTCTATGCTGAATGCCTGACAGGCCCGGCCCTGCCCTCCCCAGGCCACGCCATGCCTGCCCTCAGCCTGAGAACCGCAGCTCTGCTCTCCGCTACTCCTGGCACCCGGTCGGGGCTGCCTGCCCTGCACAGACCAGGAGCCACACCGGATTTCCAAAGGAAGCCTGAATCCTGACACTGCCCCCCCTCCCCGCCCCCACCCGGAGTGCCGCAGACCTTCGCTGCCTCCACCATCTTGGCTGTGGCATCGGCCAGCATCTTGGCAGCACTTAGCAGCTTGCGCGAGTTCTCCAGGTCCGTCTCCCCCTCGGCGTCAGCTTTGATGGCATTTACGAGGTCAGAGGTTGCCTGAGCCAGAATACGAGCCTGGCGCACCATTTCCCCTGGGGACCAAAGGAAGAGCTGCCTGTCAGCAAGCCCTGGACATCGCCCACCTGCACACCACATGGGACTGCAGAGGGGTCAGCCGGCGCCCTCCACCCCGTCCTGGGACAGAGCAGGGTCAGTCGGCGCCGCCCCCTGCACCCCTCGCGGCAGGGCCAGCTGGCGCCCCCCACCCGCACCCTCACTGGGAGCTCTTCATGTCCCTGCTGGCGCCGGCCTGCACCCCGCTCCTAGGCCATGGCAAGGTCAGTGCAGGCCTGGCAGAGATCACAGCATGGAGCAGGCTCTATGCCAGCAGCCCATGCACAGCCACAGCGGGCCACCACCCCAGAAGATGCTGTTACCCTGTGATGGCCTCTCCCCAGCCCCACCCCCCCCGCCCTGTGGTGCTCCGGGCCCCCGCCCCTCACCCGCGTCGCCCATGGAGCTGAAGATATTCTCGGTGACGTTGAGGATGGTGTCGGTGGCCTGGTCGTAGCGCCCGATGGGCTGCCCGCCGGTGGCGTGCTGCTTGATGTGCTGCAGCAGGTCGTTCAGGGCCTGAGTCACTGCTGTGGCTGCCACCCCCACCTGCTTCAACAGCTGGTCGTCATTGGTGGCTGCCTGGGAGGCCTCCACGCAGCCTTCCGCTGACTTCGCCACCAGCTTGCCAGCCTCAATCAGCTGCTCCTGGCACACAGGGGAGCTGATCGTGGGAGCCACCACCTGCAGGAGAAGGGGGAGACCACCAGCGCCCTGTTACTGACCCTGGACCTACGTCCAGCAGCACTGCAGCACACACAGGGTTAATACTGCCCCCCTGGGTCCGGCACTGCAGCGCAGAGAGGGTTAATGCCCCCTGCCCCGGGGGGGTTCATTCAGTGAGGGCTTGGGGCACAGGGACAGTTACAGACACAACAACGGCCACGGGGCAGGGAGCTCTGCCAGCCCTGCAAACCCAGGGCCAGCGGACGGAGCAGGAGCTCAGTGCATCAGCCCCAGGTCCCCCTCCCTCCCATGAACGCGGGGCAGCAGAAGGGGCTGGGAGGTACCCAGGGCCCAGCCCAGTTACAGCGAGCAGCTGGTGGACACCGGGAACTGGCCCTGGGAGCAGCTCCCCTGGGCTGCCCCAGCTGGGCTTCTGAGCAGCCCTGCAGAGCGTGGCGCTGTCGCCTTTCGGCCTGTGCCGGCTCTGCAGCGCTGAACCAAGGGTGCTGGGCGCCGAGCGGGGAGGTGTGCGGGCAGGGAAGGGTTAAGCCACCAGGCTCCTGAGCCAGCTCTTACCTTGGTGCAGGCCACCAGCTGGGAGGTGGAGAGGGCGCACTGCGTGGCAGCCGCGATCACCTGGGTCTGCAGCGCCGAGTCCTCTGTCTTCTGGGCCACATTCTTGGCTTTCAGGACCAGCGCAGCGGCTGCGCTGGCCACTGCCTTAGCCAGCTGCATGAGCATGTCCTGGGGGGAGGCAGAGGGTCAGTGCAGGCCCCGGGGCATGGAGCTGCAGGCCAGCTGGCAGGCCCACCCAGAACCTCGTGAAATATTCAACAGGGAAACAGGAGCTCGTAGGACCGTCTCATGTAACCAGCCCCGGGGAGGGCTCAGAGCCAGCAACGCCTGCAGGCAACGGGCACTGCCCACTGCGGGCACAGCCAGTACTGTTCGCTGTTGCAAACAGGGGCTGCTAACAGGGAGCTTCGCAAGGGAGTTTGGAAGGGGAGTGGGAAGGGAGCGAGGGTTCCTTGCCGGTTTTATCTGTTTCCCTTTATTCCCCTTAAAACCTATAAACCAAACTGAAGTGTGACTTGGGAGGGCTTCGTTCCAGGTGGGCCTTGAGTGGGCCTGACTGTTATAAAAAGGCAGTCAGCAGCGAGCCGCGGAGACTAACAGAGGGAGTTTGCCTGGGAGTTCGCGGAGAGCCCACTGAGGCTTACATCTCGCGGGCTTCTGTGAGTTGCTGCAACAGCTGAGGAAGCTCTTAGAAGGAAGGTGATATGGAAGGTGAGCGTTCAGTTGTTGTAACCTGCACAGGTTGTGCCATGTTTGTATTTCTTCCACAGGACAGAAGCGACTTTTTCTGTACAAAGTGCAAGCTGGTCTCCATATTGGAAGAGAAGGTTCGAGGCCTGGAGAAACAAGTATCGACCCTGCGTTGCATACGAGAAAATGAAGATTTCCTGGACAGACGTCAGGAGATGCTTCTACAGGCACAACGTTCTGAAGAATCGGAGCATGTTGCGCAGAGGGGACTGAGGGACAGTGAAGAAAATTGGCAGCATGTGACCTCCAAAAGAAGGAAGAGGAGAGTCCATGTAGCAGCAATGGAGATACAGGTGAGCAACCATTTTCATGTTCTCTCCACAGGTACTAATGCGGAGAGTGGACTAGATGATACATCTGAGGGAAGGGAGCAGAGGGAGACTCCACCGATTGGAAGGCATGAGATGCGCCGTCCTAGGGATGGGGGTTCCACGACCACCGCTCCCAAGAGAAGGAGGAGGGTGGTGGTGGTCGGGGACTCTCTCCTCAGGGGGACTGAGTCATCTATCTGCCGTCCCAACCGGGAAAACCGAGAGGTCTGCTGCTTGCCAGGAGCTAGGATTCATGATGTGACGGAGAGACTGCTGAGACTTATCAAGCCCTCGGATCGCTACCCCTTCCTGCTTCTCCACGTGGGCACCAATGATACTGCCAAGAATGACCTTGAGTGGATCACTGCAGACTACGTGGCTCTGGGAAGAAGGATAAAGGAGTTTGAGGCGCAAGTGGTGTTCTCGTCCATCCTCCCTGTGCAGGGAAAAGGCCTGGGTAGAGACCGTCGAATTGTGGAAGTCAACGAATGGCTACGCAGGTGGTGTCGGAGAGAAGGCTTTGGATTCTTCGACCATGGGATGGTGTTCCAAGAAGGAGTGCTAGGCAGAGACGGGCTCCACCTAACGAAGAGAGGGAAGAACATCTTCGCAAGCAGGCTGGCTAACCTAGTGAGGAGGGCTTTAAACTAGGTTCACCGGGGGAAGGAGACCAAAGCCCTGAGGTAAGTGGGGAAATGGGATACCGGGAGGAAGCACGAGCAGGAGAGTGCAAGAGGGGAGGACTCCTGTCTCAGACTGAGAAAGCGGGACAATCAGCGAGTTATCTTAAGTGCCTATACACAAATGCAAGAAGCCTGGGAAACAAGCAGGGAGAACTGGAAGTCCTGGCACAGTCAAGGAACTATGATGTCATTGGAATAACAGAGACTTGGTGGGATAACTCACATGACTGGAGTACTGTCATGGATGGATATAAACTGTTCAGGAAGGACAGGCAGGGCAGAAAAGGTGGGGGAGTTGCATTGTATGTAAGAGAGGAGTATGACTGCTCAGAGCTCCGGTATGAAACTGCAGAAAAACCTGAGAGTCTCTGGATTAAGTTTAGAAGTGTGAACAACAAGGGTGATGTCGTGGTGGGAGTCTGCTATAGACCACCAGACCAGGGGGATGAGGTGGACGAGGCTTTCTTCCGGCAACTAGCACAAGTTACTAGATCGCAGGCCCTGGTTCTCATGGGAGACTTTAATCACCCTGATATCTGCTGGGAGAGCAATACAGCGGTGCACAGACAATCCAGGAAGTTTTTGGAAAGTGTAGGGGACAATTTCCTGGTGCAAGTGCTGGAGGAACCAACTAGGGGCAGAGCTCTTCTAGACCTGCTGCTCACAAACCGGGAAGAATTAGTAGGGGAAGCAAAAGTGGATGGGAACCTGGGAGGCAGTGACCATGAGATGGTCGAGTTCAGGATCCTGACACAAGGAAGAAAGGAAAGCAGCAGAATACGGACCCTGGACTTCAGAAAAGCAGACTTTGACTCCCTCAGGGAACTGATGGGCAGGATCCCCTGGGAGAATAACATGAGGGGGAAAGGAGTCCAGGAGAGCTGGCTGTATTTTAAAGAATCCTTATTGAGGTTGCAGGAAAAAACCATCCCGATGTGTAGAAAGAATAGTAAATATGGCAGGCGACCAGCTTGGCTAAACAGTGAAATCCTTGCTGATCTTAAACGCAAAAAAGAAGCTTACAAGAAGTGGAAGATTGGACAAATGACCAGGGAGGAGTATAAAAATATTGCTCAGGCATGCAGGAGTGAAATCAGGAAGGCCAAATCACACTTGGAGTTGCAGCTAGCAAGAGATGTTAAGAGTAACAAGAAGGGTTTCTTCAGGTATGTTAGCAACAAGAAGAAAGTCAAGGAAAGTGTGGGCCCCTTACTGAATGAGGGAGGCAACCTAGTGACCGAGGATGTGGAAAAAGCTAATGTACTCAATGCTTTTTTTGCCTCTGTCTTCACGAACAAGGTCAGCTCCCAGACTGCTGCACTGGGCAGCACAGTATGGGGAGAAGGTGACCAGCCCTCTGTGGAGAAAGAAGTGGTTCGGGACTATTTAGAAAAACTGGACGAGCACAAGTCCATGGGGCCGGATGCGCTGCATCCGAGGGTGCTAAAGGATTTGGCGGATGTGATTGCAAAGCGATTGGCCATCATCTTTGAAAACTCATGGCGATCGGGGGAGGTCCCGGATGACTGGAAAAAGGCTAATGTAGTGCCCATCTTTAAAAAAGGGAAGAAGGAGGATCCGGGGAACTACAGGCCAGTCAGCCTCACCTCAGTCCCTGGAAAAATCATGGAGCAGGTCCTCAAGGAATCAATTCTGAAGCACCTAGAGGAGAGGAAAGTGATCAGGAACAGTCAGCATGGATTCACCAAGGGCAAGTCATGCCTGACTAACCTAATTGCCTTCTATGAGGAGATAACTGGCTCTGTGGATGAGGGGAAAGCAGTGGATGTGTTATTCCTTGACTTTAGCAAAGCTTTTGATACGGTCTCCCACAGTATTCTTGCCGGCAAGTTAAAGAAGTATGGGCTGGATGAATGGACTATAAGGTGGATAGAAAGCTGGCTAGATCGTCGGGCTCAACGGGTAGTGATCAACGGCTCCATGTCTAGTTGGCAGCCGGTTTCAAGCGGAGTGCCCCAAGGGTCGGTCCTGGGGCCGGTTTTGTTCAATATCTTCATTAATGATCTGGAGGATGGCGTGGACTGCACTCTCAGCAAATTTGCAGATGACACTAAACTGGGAGGAGTGGTAGATACGCTGGAGGGTAGGGATAGGATACAGAGGGACCTAGACAAATTAGAGGATTGGGCCAAAAGAAACCTGATGAGGTTCAACAAGGACAAGTGCAGAGTCCTGCACTTAGGACGGAAGAATCCCATGCACTGTTACAGACTAGGGACCGAGTGGCTAGGCAGCAGTTCTGCAGAAAAGGACCTAGGGGTTACGGTGGACGAGAAGCTGGATATGAGTCAACAGTGTGCCCTTGTTGCCAAGAAGGCTAACGGCATTTTGGGCTGTATAAGTAGGGGCATTGCCAGCAGATCGAGGGACGTGATCGTTCCCCTCTATTCGACATTGGTGAGGCCTCACCTGGAGTACTGTGTCCAGTTTTGGGCCCCACACTACAAGAAGGATGTGGAAAAATTGGAAAGAGTCCAGCGGAGGGCAACAAAAATGATTAGGGGGCTGGAGCACATGAGTTATGAGGAGAGGCTGAGGGAACTGGGATTGTTTAGTCTGCAGAAGAGAAGAATGAGGGGGGATTTGATAGCTGCTTTCAACTACCTGAAAGGGGGTTCCAAAGAGGATGGATCTAGACTGTTCTCAGTGGTAGCAGATGACAGAACAAGGAGTAATGGTCTCAAGTTGCAGTGGGGGAGGTTTAGGTTGGATATTAGGAAAAACTTTTTCACTAGGAAGGTGGTGAAGCACTGGAATGGGTTACCTAGGGAGGTGGTGGAATCTTCTTCCTTAGAGGTTTTTAAGGCCCGGCTTGACAAAGCCCTGGCTGGGATGATTTAGTTGGGGTTGGTCCTGCTTTGAGCAGGGGGTTGGACTAGATACCTCCTGAGGTCCCTTCCAACCCTGATATTCTGTGATTCTACTGAGGCCCCACATGCCGCAGGCGCCGAGCAAGTGTCGCCACACAATGGGCACACCAGGGGTAACATCACCACCTGCCACTCAGCAGAACCATGGCTCTGACAGCACACAACAGACAACCACTGACACAACACACTGCAATCGACAATCCACATCCCCCCACACAGCGCTCCGCACGCGGCACAAGGCAGCCTGCAGGCACAGACCATGAGGCACTGTCCTTGCACACATGGCCAGCCATACCACACCGCACATTGCCCTGGCAGTCCAGCTCCCTCACCCAGAGCCCCTGCTACAGACAGCTCCGGCCCCGGCCGGCCTTACCTCCCTTGCTCCTCAATCTGCTGCAATCAGAGGCCGCTTTCCCCCGACCCATCACCAGTTCCAGCCACAATCACAAGCCAGGAGAAGACATGCACCAAGCTCATTAGTTCCCAGTCCCAGTCACACCCGGATTAACTGTCTGCAGCAGCAGCGACCCCGACAGGAGAGTGCGGGAGGCAGGAAGTGGATACACTCGGGTCTGGCTGCTGAGTGGCAGAGCCTGGCAGACGGAGGTCAGGCTGGGGCTCCGACTCTGCTCCCCTTGGTGTCTGTCTGAACAGCTACGTGCCAGTCACTGCGCCTGACCCAGCCCCTGGGCCTGCAGCACAGACGAGAGCCTCAGGGCCTAGAATGGGAAGTCCTGCGAGCGGCTCAGCCCGGCCAGTCCCATCACTCTCAGCCCCTTACTCCCTGCTGGCTGCCTCTCTCTAGTGCTTCCCTTCATGGACTCCTGCAGCCCTCTCAGCTCCTCCCCTTGCCTCAGCTCCATCTCCCCTCTGCGCTCTGCACCAGCCCCACTGGCCGGGTGCCCCCGAGAGCACTAAACATCTGTGCGGCCCCCATGCCAGCTTGAGCCCAGGCAGGAGGGCTCTGCTGGCTCAGGAACAGCCAGTGCGGGGGGAAGGGGTGGGTCCACTGGAGCAGAGGGGATTGTGGGGGAACAGTGATAGGGATTTGGGGGCGCAGGGCAGAGCTGTGAGTGGTCACTGGAGCAGAGTGACCTGAGTGCATGAACTTCCGAGATTCAGTTACAGGAAAAGCAGATTTTGACAAGTTCCCTTCCCAAAGAACCCAGCTGATTGTGTTCCCGAGAGGAGGGCTGGGAGCCCCTGCGCTCCCCCCTCTTTACCGTCTTTGGCTCTGAGGTGGGCAGGGTCCGAGCGCGGCGGCTCTCTGGGATCTGCACGGGAATCCACAAGAGAAGAAGCGTTACTCCGTGGAGGCTCTGGCTGGGGGCAGGAGCAGCCCTGCCCCCCTGTGTCTGGCACAGCAGTCGTCCACAGGGCCCGGGATGGGGCAGCCCACACCGCCTGCCCCAGCCTCCATGCTGGGAGAAGGGACCCGCAGGCAATCCTGGGAAAAGGACCTGCTCCCATTAGCGTCCATCCACCCCGCCCCTCCCCTGGCCAGGGCTGCGCTCACCTGGAACCGTGGATCCGTGTCACTTTCTCCAATCTGCTGCAGCAGCTCCCCGCTTGTCTGGCCCACGGAGCCGGCCGCCTGCAGAAGGTTCTGTCGCGGCTGCAGGGAACCAGGGCAAACACATGATCAGGCCTCAGAGCCCCACCCCGCTGCTCCCCTGGCCCGTCGCCCCCTCTGTTCCTCTTTCCCCCTTTCCTCCCCTGCCCCACACTCACCTCGACACTGGCTGGCTGTGCCGTTTTCAGCAGGTCTGAGACGGCGCTTGCCAGGTTCTTGGCAGCCTGCAGGAGCTGTCGCCCATTCCCCCCTTCATCCTCCATGAGCGCGGCCAGCAGCTTCACGCCCTTGGACATCTCGGTCAGGTTGGAGGAGATGGTGGTGACGGCGCAGCCCACGGCCGTGTAATCCGTGTCGGCCGGGTCTCCTGCGCAGGGAGGAGGCAGGAGTAGTGGGAGCAGCAAGCGCAGCAAGTACCCCCACAGCCCAAGGAGACAGGGGAGCGCCAAGCCTGCCCCAGCTCAGTGACTGCCTGGCCCGACTCCCCTGCCCGTCCTGGAGCCCAGGGGGCACAGCCCAGGCCTAACATGCAGCTGGCGTGTGGCTGGGGGTGCGCTGGGCTGGGAGGCCGGTGCCGCCGTGGGAACGGTGCGATACACTTCATTAACGATCTGGAAGATGGTGTGGACTGCACCCTTAGCAAGTTTGCAGATGACACTAAACTGGGAGGAGTGGTTGATACGCTGGAGGGTAGGGATAGGATACAGAGGGACCTAGACAAATTAGAGGATTGGGCCAAAAGAAATATGATGAGGTTCAACAAGGACAAGTGCAGAGTCCTGCATTTAGGACGAAAGAATCCCATGCACTGCTATAGACTAGGGACCGAATGGCTGGGCAGCAGTTCTGCAGAAAAGGACCTAGGGGTTACGGTGGACGAAAAGCTGAATATGAGTCAACAGTGTGCCCTTGTTGCCAAGAAGGCTAATGGCATTTTGGGTTGTATAAGTAGGGGCATTTCCAGCAGATCGAGGGATGTGATCATTCCCCTCTACTCAGCACTGGTGAGGCCTCATTTGGAGTACTGTGTCCAGTTTTGGGCCCCACACTACAAGAAGGATGTGGATAAATTGGAGAGAGTCCAGCGGAGGGCAACAAAAATGATTAGGGGGCTGGAGCACATGACTTACGAGGAGAGGCTGAGGGAACTGGGATTGTTTAGTCTGCAGAAGAGAAGAATGAGGGGCGATTTGATAGCTGCTTTCAACTACCTGAAAGGGGGTTCCAAAGAGGATGGATCTAGACTGTTCTCAGTGATAGAAGATGACAGAACAAGGAGTAATGGTCTCAAGTTGCAGAGGGGGAGGTTTAGGTTGGACATTAGGAAAAACTTTTTCACTAGTAGGGTGGTGAAGAACTGGAATGGGTTACCTAGGGAGGTAGTGGAATCNTGATTCTATGAACGCAGAGCGGGGGCGAGGCAGTGGGAGCCCAGCTCCTCGGGACCCAAGCAGAGAGCACTGGCGGCAGGGGGCAGCATGGCTAGGATTTCTGCTGCATGGGGGCAGTGTCCGGGGTCCAGCCAGCACTGGGCCTTGCTGGGGGAAGGGACAGAGTCTCTACCCCAGGGTCCAATCTTGGGTCACACCAGACGCAGAGGTCCAAGCACTAGGCAGGGGCAGGGCGCCCCTGCAGCCCAGCCCGAGGACACACCTGCAGTCAGGTTCACCACAGAGGCAGTGCCGGCAGTGATGGCGTCCACCTGCGAATGGATCTCGTGCTTCGACTCGTCCATCTTGTTCTTGCGCCAGGCTTTGGAAGCCTGAAAGAGCGAGAGCAGAGTCAGCCCAGGGACCCCTCAGCCCCATCTGTGAGCGGGGCCAGGACAGCTGTGAGCGGGGAGGGGGAAACCTGCCCCCAGGGCAGCTGGTGCCTCCGCAGCCCCTCCCTGAGCTCAAAAGAGAACTAGGTAAGTTCATGGAGGATAGGTCCATCAATGGCTATTAGCCAGGCTGGGCAGGGAGGGTGTCCCTAGCCTCTGTTTGCCAGAAGCTGGGAATGGGCGACAGGGGATGGATCACTTGATGATTCCCTGTTCTGTTCATTCCCTCTGGGGCACCTGGCATTGGCCACTGTCGGCAGACAGGATACTGGGCTAGATGGACCTTTGGTCTGACCCAGTCTGGCCGTTCTTATGTTTGGGATCTGGGGCCCCTAGACCTGCCCCTCATGGGACAAAACTCCTCAGGGTGGAAGTCACTCCCAGAGACCTGGCCCCCTCATCCCTAGGGACAGACCCCCTCCCAGAACAAGGTCCTCCCCAGCAACTCCATACCCTTCCCCCCACTGCCCCCCCGCCAGGCTGGGGAAGGGAGGGGGCATTCGAACACTCACGGCGTCCTGCCCAAGGGGCGGCAGCGTCTCAAAGTCATCCAGGGTGGCCTGCGCCGCATGCACGGCCTGCATGCTGGAGTTGATGGTGCCAGTCAGGGCCTGCTGGGCCGAGGTCTGTAACACACGAGGGGGAACTGGGCTAAGGGCCCTGCAGGGGCTGAGCGCCCGGTCTGGTCCCTCCCCTGCCCAGCACTAGGTGGGTGCTACGCTGACCCGTGCAGAGGGGCAGGAAAGCAGTTGCTGATGCGGAGGTTTTGGGCAGGTGTTTCTGCAGAGAGGACACAGCCAGAATTGCATCCAATGCAGGGCATGACAGCCACTCCACAGTGACGGGGAGGGAACACGGCCTGCCCAGAGCCCCCCAGCTGGGCTGACCAATGCAAGGTGCCTACAGCTTGCCTGGGGTCCAGCTGGGAGCAGACAAGGCCAGCACCTCTCGCCAAGCCCTGGGCAAAGCCCAGAGCCAGGGCCCCGACCTGGACAGGCCTAACAAGGAAAGATCTGGAGCTGTGTCTGACACCTGCCCTGGGACCACAGGCAGCTCAGGGCTAGCCACATCTTGGGCCAAAGGAGATGCACAAGGCTGGTGTCGGCAAGTCTGTGTCCTGCCTTGCCCACCCGCCCTCCATGAACACAGCACCAGCTGAGCAAGGCCCCGGCTGGAGGTGGGGGAGGCACATCCAGCTTCTAGGGCAGGAACTGCTGCCCCACCCGGAGCACAAGTGGGGTGAGGCTGCTGAGCCAGGTGAAGGAAAAGCCCCTTGCCACACATACCGCTGCAGGGGCCGCCAGCCTGGGCAGGGCCAGGTGCCGACAAGCG
This sequence comes from Platysternon megacephalum, assembly GCA_003942145.1. Lineage (NCBI taxonomy): Eukaryota > Metazoa > Chordata > Testudines > Platysternidae > Platysternon > Platysternon megacephalum. Next base: position 452,882 of record QXTE01000419.1, read on the forward strand.
GCTGCGACGCTGAGCTGGAAGCGGTGCACAGCTGCCGGGTGTGACGTTATGAGTGTAATACAATATGTCATGACAGGGCCAGAAAGAGTTAATTAACTCACAGAATAACCTGACCTAGGGATGAACCTTAAAAACTGGTTAGAAAGATAGGTAAATAAATAAAGCTTTAAAACGCAAGTCTGCATTGTTAGAGATCTCAAGGGTAAATGTTTGCACAGGTCTTGTGCTGTCAGCAAACAAGTCTTGTCTATTGCTATAACTTTAATTCAAAGATCAAAAAAGGAATATTAACATTTATGATACTTGAGTGAAATAGTATTATTGTCTATATGTCTCTTTAAAGGTTGTAGTAACCTGTAGCTGAACTGTTTAATGGATAAATTACCCTGTGCTAATTGCCATGATGTTTAGAGGAAGGAGAATTAAGCCTATTGTTTTCTCAGGCCGAAAGGCTGCTGAAAATGTATAAGAACCCTGGGACATGATCATACATCATCTCAGATCTGCTTTGGTTTCAAGAGGGGGGAACCTTAAGCCACAAGGATTGAGATCCCCNAGCTCAGGCTGAAAGGAGGACCCGAGTGACCGTGGACAGGGGGATCCGAGAGTGGCTTGGAGGGAATGGGGCAGCGCAGAGAGAGATGGAAAAGGGGTCTGCACTGGGGAGGTCTGTGAGAACGCACAAGGGCAGCGTGCCAATTAGCACGGTGTGACGGACACCCAGCCCAGGGGAGAACAGCCCATCCCCATGACTCAGCCAAAGGCGGGCAGAGCCGGCTGGCTGTGGCAGAAGCAGCTCTTACCAGGGGGGGCATGTGCCCTCGGTGCATCTGGCCACTGGTGATCTGCTGCTGTGCCTGTGGCATTGTGCCAACCTGGAAGTTCTCTGGCCCGCCGGCCCCTGAGCGCATGATGGCTGGCAGGGCTACTGAGCCGTGCTCCACCTTGCCCACGCGGTTAAACTGCTGCTGCAGAACAGTCGACCTGCAAGAGAATCAGCACCACCGGCTACAGCTCAGCTCTCAGGGGTTCAAGGATTCCAAGCCCCAAAGGACCCCGGCGCTCGGCAGGCCTCACCCTCGGCACAGCACGGGCCAGAGACCCAGTCTGAGCTAGAGCAGGTCTTTCAGAAAAACATCCCATCGCTGTCAGTATTGTCAGGGATGGAGAGGCCAGCGCGACCCTTCGTAGATGGCTCCAATAGCTAATGACCTTCCATCAAACGTTTACACCTTCGTTCTACTCTGAATGTGTCTGGCTTCAACTCCCAGCCACTGGATTGAGTTACACCTTCCTCTGCTAGACTGAAGAGCCGCTATTACAAAAGCAGTTACCTACCTTTCCGTAACTGGTGTTCCTCGAGATGTGTTGCTCGTGCCCATTGCATTCTAGGTGTGTGCGCACCCAGGTGCGCGGCTGTCGGAGATTTCTACCTTAGCGGTATCCGTAGGGCCGGCTGTGGTGCCCCCCAGAGTGCCGTGCTCATGCGTTGGTATATCAGGCGCCGCCGGCCCTGCGCCCTCTCAGTTCCTTCTTACCAACAACTCCGACAGAGGGGCAGGAGGGCGGGTCGTGGAATGGACATGAGCAATACAACTCGAAGAACAACAGTTACGAAAGGTAGGCAACCGTTTTTTCTTCTTCGAGTGCGTGCTCATGTCGATTCCATTCTAGGTGACTCGCAAGCAGTATCCTCGGAGGTGGGCTTGGAGCTCACAGCTAGTGGCTGGCCATACTGCTCTATTGAAGCCAGCATCATCCCGGGCCTGCTGGGTAAGTGCGTAATGGGATGTGAACGTGTGGACGGACGACCAGGTGGCTGCCCTACAGATGTCCTGGATTGGCACTTGGGCTAGGAAAGCTGCCGACGAGGCCTGTGCCCTGGTTGAATGGGTGGCTACAATCGCTAGACGGGGTACCTTCGCCTGATCGTAGCAGCAGCGAATTCAGGCAGTGATCCAAGAAAAAATTATTTGAGCAGACACTGGACAACCTTTCATCCATGAACTGCAGGGTGTAACCTGAAGATATTATGTCGAGCACCCAACAGTCCGAGGTCAGCCGCAACCAGGCCGACCAGAAGGGGTGCAGACAGTTGAGGAAAGAGCGGGAAGGTGGATCCTGGGATGTGACTGGGGCGCTGTCCTCGAGCGCACCCTCAAAATGCCTGTTCCTGGCTTCCTATGCCTCTGGAAGGGCCAGGCTGGGCAGATGAACGGGAAGATGATGGCTGTCGCCGCTTAGACCCCTTGTCTCTGTCCTTTCTCCTGTAGGTGCTCAGCCGCGGAGTCCCCCAGGACCTAGACTGCAGGAGTGGAGGAGGCGGAGGACAGAACGGCTTCCTGGCCTGGGGAGAAGTGTGCAGGCCCAAGGAGCGGAGGGTGGCCCAGGAGCCGTGTGTCCGTGAGCTCGAAGAAGAGCCCCGCCCCCTCCTGAATGGTGACCTGCATCTCCCAGGATAACCCGGAGGACTGTAACCAGGAGCTGCACCTCATCACCACCGCAGAAGCGCCAACCCTGGCCACCGAGTCTGTCGCGTCCCAGGCCATCTGGAGGGCACCTCTCATCCACCAAGGCAGCCAACTCCTGGGCTCGGTCCTGGGGGAGGCCTCCTTGAACTTGCTGATGGAGTCCCACGGATTAAAATTGTACCTGCCTAACAGGGCCGGGAGTTAAGACACCCAAAATTGCAGGCTGGCCGTTGAATAAATTTTCCTGCCAAACAAGTCCAGTCTCTTGGAGTCTTTGTTTTTTGGTGTGCCACTCACCTGTCCCTGCCTGGCCCTCTCATTGACAGCAGACACAACCAATGACCCTGCAGGGGCGTAGTACGTAGAATGGAAGAGGGGCTCTGCCACAGCGAGTTCACAATCCTAAGGACCCCTGGGTGGACGGGCAGCGTGACCCAGGCCAGGTTGGTGGAGGGTATAACATTAAAGAGGTCGTCCAACTCCTTCACTAGCTCCTCAATTTCCAGGTTCGAATTGGTAGCCACCCTTTCAAGGAGGGGCTGGTGCTCCCGGAACTCGTCGGGGTGGCTGCCCGTTTGGGAGGGGCCCGTCATGGAGACAATGACAACGACTGCACCGCGGGGGAGGGGCGGGTTACCCTTCCCTCTCCGGGGATGGCTCCTTAGGTGCTGGAGCCTCCTGTGCTGCCCCCGCGTCGGATTCGGCACCATGCTCCAACTCTGGTGCCGGGGCGGTTTGTCCGAGGTGGCCAGGGAGGAACGGTGGGAGCACGCCCCACGGATTCCAGTACGGCCACTGAGCGGGCCCCACGGATTCCAGTACGGCCACTGAGCGGGCCGCTGCCCCTGCTGCCACGCCGTCGCCGGGGATGCTGTGCCAGTCTCGCGGGTCAGCGGTGATTCACCCTTCCTCAGCAAGGGACTGAACTCCTGCTCCGACTCAGACCATTGCCCCTCCGGTGACCAGGGCAGAGCCGTGGAGGCCTGAGTCTGCCGACTGATCCTCGTCGGTGACCGGTGAGAAGAGGGCGAGGATCCGTGCCTGCTCGACAAGCAGTACTGGGGAGGCAGAGAACTGGAGCGATCCTGCCCCGGTGGGGACCGACGGCTGGGAGACCGTCTAGGTGATGTTGACCTGCGCCATGGCGATCTCTGGCAGGAAGCTTGCCGTTACCGAGGGTATAGGGGCCAGGGCCTCGACTCCGATGTCCCATGCCTCGTAGGGGGAGAGCGCGGTGTCGGGGATCTGGGTCTTATGACTGGAGACCGAGGTCATGGTGCCGGGGTCCTAGGTGGGGCAATGGGGATCTACGCCTGCAGTCCGGGGACTGGGAATACTCCACTGCCCTATAGGGTAATCCCAGGACCGGCTTGCCCTTGGATGTTGGGGTCTTAGCCGAGTCCGGCGCCTGATGTGACGTCTGCGGTGCCGGCCGGTCTGTTTGTTCTTTAGCTCCCATGGCCACTTCGGGCAGCGAAGGCCCTAAGAGGAGCCGGGGTCCCCTGCCACTCCCGGGAGTCGGAGGCGGATCCCTGGCTGGGCTCGGGGCTCGGACAGCAGCGGTACCCCCATGAAGCTCCAGGGTGGGCACGTGGCCTGACATCGGCCCTTTGCCCGAAGCCCCCTTCCCCTCTGGTGCTGGTGAGCTCTTCTTTCGGCGAGAGGGAACAGTGCCGGGCGGAGCGCTCCACACCGATGCAGAGGTAGGAGTGGAGCCCGAGCGGGAGGGCTCCGATGCAGGACAAAGCACAGCCTCCACGAGGAGGGCCCTCAAGCGGATATCCCGCTCCTTCTGGGTTCTAGGATGAAAGTTCTTACAGATCCTGCACTTGTCCTCTCTATGGGACGCCCCCAAACAGTTGTTGTGGGGGTCACTGATCAGCATCGGCCTGCTGCATGACAAGCATACGTCGAAGCGGGGGCAAGAGGCGGCGGATGCCCCACTCTGGAGCAAAGTTCCAGCCAAGACTCTAACTACCAAACTAACCTAGCATTTAACTTAATAGCTAACTAAATACCTAAGAACCATACACAATGGAGATAGACAATGGGTTGTAAAGAGCCGTTAACCAACCAACCATGGGTAAGAAGGAACTGAGAGGGCGGAGGGCCCACGGCGCCTGATATACCAGCGAATGAGCGCGGCACTCAAGGGGGTGCCACAGTTGATCCTACGGATACTGCTAAGGCAAAAATCTCCGACAACGCCGCACGTGGGAATGGAATCGACACGAGCAAGCACTCGAAGAATGTTTGTTCCCCACACAGGTACTTACAGCCTGGGATCAAGTCACCCCTTAACCTTCTCTTTAAGCTAAGTAGACTGAGCTCTGAGTCTATCGCTATACGGCCGGTTTTCTAATCCTTAAATCATTTCTGTGGCTCTTCTGTAAACACTCTCCAAGTTATCAACATCTTCCTTGGATTGTGGACACCAGCACTGAACACAGCATTCCCGCACAGTCGCGCTAGTGCCAAATACCGAGGTAAAATAACCTCACTGCTCCTACGTGAGATTTCCCTGGTTATGCAGCCCAGGGTCGCATTAGCTCTTTTGGCCACAGTGTCACACTGGAAGCTCATGTTCAGCTGATTAACCACCAAGACCCCCAGAGTCACTGTTTCCCAGGACACAGCTCCCTATCTTATGAGTGTGACCTACAGTCTTTGTTCCTAGATGTAGATATGACAAAGTGGGAATATTCTGTAACATTTTTATGAGTCCTGTTTGTGCCTCAGCTTCCCGTGTGCTGCATTGTTCCCCCGCAAGTGGGAAAGGGCTGTTTGCTCTCAGAACAGGCTGAGGACACATGTGTGGTTGTTGCCAAGCTGTCTGGGCCCGGTCCCCATATCAATGCAGCATCTGAGAAGACAATGGCAAATCCAATCGCTCAGACATTGACACCTAGCACCCAAGGCCCCCCCTAGGGATCGGGATTTCCCCACCTCTCAGCAGGGAGGCTGAGCAACATTCCCCATCTGGAGAACAAGGGACTGGGGAGGAACGAGGTGGGGGATCAGAGCTGGCAGAAGCCGGGACTCTCACCTGGAGTCTGACAAAGGAGATCAAAGGAAATGGGTTTCCTACAGCGCGGCTGGGCTCTGGGCTGGCCAGATTGGACGATGCTCCAACCGTCAGTTCTCTGGGCTACCCTAAGGGCTCCCTGTGCTGTGTCCAGGTGACTGACAGACCCGACTGTTCTGGCAGCGCTGGGTGAGTGTCACTGCAAATGCTGGGCGAGGTGCATTAATCCCTGAGGAGTGGACAGGTCTCCATCAGGGTCAGTCTCAGTGGGACTCGCTAAGCAGAGCTCACGGGGTGAAGCAGGGGGGCTGCAGGCCCAAAGGGCCAGCCTAAGGAGGTGGTGAAGCCGCATGGCTGACCATGGAGGAAGAGTGAGACCCTCGGGGGTCTGGCCCGTTGACGGGTTCCTCCTAGAGACTGTTCCAAAGCCAGGCCATAGCACCAATCCTGTGGGTCCATGACAGTACACATTTACATTTAGCTGTATTAAAACCCATGCTGTTTGCTTGTGCCCAGCTTACCAAGCCATCTGGATCGCTCGGTATGAGTGACCTCTCCTCTAGGTTATTTACTGCTCCCCCCATTTTGTGACATCTGCAAACTTTATCAGGGATGATTTTATGTTTTGTTGCAGGTCATTGGTAAAAATGTGAACTAGCACAGGGCAAAGCCCTGATCCCTGTGAGACCCACTAGAAACACACCTGCTCGATGAAGATTCTGTATTTTGAGATCTACCAGCCAGTTTTTAGTCCATTGAACGTTAGCCGTGTTAACGTCGTATTGCTCTCGGTTTTAAATCAAAATGTTGTGCAGCACCAAGACAAACGCCCTATGGGAGTCTAAGGACATCTCATCAACATGGTCACCTTTGCCACGCGGGCTCGTCATCTCATCGAAACAAGATGTCGAGTTAGTCAGACAGGAGCTATGACCCTCCTTTAACTCTTTAGTACTCGAGTCCTGTACCAGCCGCTCCATTACCGTGCCCAGGTTCGATGTCAGGCCAACAGGCCGGTAATCGCAGCTCTGCAGGGGGGCGTTCTCCTGCCCCGCTCCCCACAGCTCAAGGAGCTGGCAGCCCTCACATGCAGCACAGCGAGTTTGGCCGGGAGAGCCCCTGCTCACACTCACTGTCGAACAGCCGACACATCTGTCGATTTAGTGCTCTAACCCCCAGCCCACCGAGGGACAGAGCTCTCCTTCCCTGGGACCCTCCCCACCGCTTGCCCAGAGCCATACTTCTTTGGGGACACAGAGTCTTCCAGCATGGTGGACTCTTCATCCCCCTCCAGCCCAAAGTGGTCTTTGCTCTTTTTCTGTGGGACAGAGAGAGAGAGAGAGAGAGAGAGAGAGAGTGTCACATAGTCAGCATCAACCCAGCATGGCTTCCTGTGGCCCCGGGGCTGCTCCAGGGCCGAGCCCTGCCGGGGGCTGGTTGAGGAGGGGCCAGGAAGATACTGGGATCACTCCTGTGACTGCAGGGGGGAGGGGGAGGTGCAGGAGAAGCTGTTGCCCTCCCTGCTGGATCCCATGCAGCAGCCGCCGGAGGGAGGAGCAGCCACAACTCTGCTATTCCTGACTCCTGAGCTCTAAACCGGGCACCTCAGCCCCCACCCACCTGCCCTCTCTGCTCCCTGCAGCAATGTGACTCCTTCCAGCCCATTGGCAGAAGTGCAGCAGAACGGGAGCCATTCCCTGGTAGTTCAGCACAGCCTGTACAGCTGCCCGCCCCCCCCCCCCCATGGCAGCACTGCCCCCTGCTGGGCACGCTCTGCCCTGTGCACCCCTCCCCCGCACAGCCCCCCCACATGACTCCTCCCCCGCACAGCCCCACCCCCCCAAACACAGCCTCACCCCCGCGTGACCCCTCCCCGGCACAGCCCCCCCCACACACACAGCCTCACCCCCACGTGACCCCTCCCCCGCACAGCCTCACCTTTTTCAGGATGATGTCAATGTAGCCAGCGATAAGCTGGGCGATCTGCTCCCCCTCCGTCGTCTGCACTGAGTAGTACCCGTCCTGGTAATCCCCGAAATCCTACAGCGACAGGACACTGGGCAGCACCGGAGCCGGCACCTGCTGCCCTGCCCGGCTTGCACCGTAGCTCCATGCCAAAGGTACTGCTCTGCCCCCCAGGGAACGCATGTGCATGGGGGGAGGGGACCCAGAAGGCAAGGAGAGGGGTGGGAGGCATGGCTTGGCCAGAGGTGTTGGGGAGGGGCAAGAGTCCAGGTCTTCCCCAGGGGAAGCTCTTGGCAGACGCTCCCCAGCACAGGAGGCTGGTGTGGTCAGGGAGGGGCAGGCTGGAGGCAGTGGTGGAACAGGAGAGGCAGTGGGGAAGGGTGCTGTGGGGAAGGGTGCTGGGGGACAGGCCCTTACCAGGGTGAAGCTCTTGGGCGAGGCAGCCCAGCCCCAGAGGCTGGTGTGGTCCGGAAGGGGCAGGCCGGAGGCACTGGGGGGAGCATGCTGGAGGGTGCTGGGGGACAGGCCCTTACCAGGGTGAAGCTCTTGGGCGAGGCAGCCCAGCCCCAGAGGCTGGGGTGGTCCGGAAGGGGCAGGCCGGAGGCACTGGGGGGAGCATGCTGGAGGGTGCTGGGGGACAGGCCCTTACCAGGGTGAAGCTCTTGGGCGAGGCAGCCCAGCGTTTGATGTTGGTGAGGTTCCACTCCTGAATCACCTCCTTGGTTTTCTCGTCCACACGCATTACACACTCTTTGGTGATCCCCAGCAGCCGCGGCACCAGCTTGTTCTTTCCCTTCATCTTCTCCTAGCAGCAGGACAGGGAAGGGTTACAGCTGCCCCAAAGCAAAGCCACCTCCAGGGCAATGTCCCATCAGCGAGGGTACAGCCCCACAGGCCCCACGCCGCTGGATGATGCCCCAGGGATGAAGGAAAGGAGAGAACACGTGAGCAGAGGTGAGGGGAGGGGAGCCCTGAAGGCGGATAGGGGAGGGGTGATGGGGGGGGGTCACACAGACACCGATAGCTGGAGGGGTGGCAGGGACAGGAGGCTCGGGGCGCGTGGGGAGCCGCTGGCTTACCTTGACCAGGAAGAAGGAGACTCCATAGGTTTTCAGGGAGCGGGCGAGTTTCACGTAGCGAACTTTGGCCTCAATCTCGCTCATGTTGCCGCAGTTCTTGTGAGCCTGAGAGAGCAGAGCCGATAACCCCAACGCCATGGCTCCTTCCAGGGTGCCCCACCCTGCCTGTCATCTCCCCTCCTCCCCCCGCTCCTGGCCGCCCCATCGCGGCCCTCCCAGCAACCGGGGCCCCACCCGGCCCTGCCAAACACCACCCTCATCCTGCTCTCTCCCACCCTGCCTTCCGCCAGCCCTCCATGAACCTCCCCTCACAGCAGCTGTGCTCGCCAGCCTGAACCGCTACCCAACCTCTCCCGCAGCCGGTGTATCCCCCGCCCCTCCCCCCGTTATGGGCTCTCCCCGGAACTACCAGGCCTCCATCCCAGCCACAGCCACACACCACATGACCGAAGCCCCACATGCCCCATCTGAGTCGCCACCCCAGGCTGCTGGCTCCTCTCCTGGGCCCTGCAGCCTTGGGAGAGGCGAGGGCCTGGCTGTGCACAGGCCAGGTGAACAGATCCCAGGCCAGGCCCAGGCAGCGGCCTGCCCCAGCCCTGCACACTCACCATGAAGATCTTGCGCTCGCCTTTCTGCTTGATGTACTCCTTGGGCAGGAAGTCCTTCAGGCTGCAGGGAGAGCAGAACCAGCTGTTACCGGCAGAGCCTGGCGCAGGCCCGCCGACCCCCAGCACGTGTAAGCCCCAGTGCCAAGTCCTGGCATCAGCCCCCGCCGGAGCCCCAGGCAGGGCATGAGCAGAGAGTGAGTCCTTGGGGCAGGGCAGATATGGGAGAGGCCGGAGAGAGGAACCGGGGTCCTGCAGCTCAGGGCTCCGTCAGGACCCTCATCCCCGAAGCAGACCCCTCCACACTGCAGAGGTACCCAGAGCCCGAACGGCTGCAGCCCCAGTACCCGAGAGAGGGCTCCCTGGAACGGGGTGTGGCAGGGAGCAGGCCAGGGGCTCCACCCTCACAGTAGCGCTGAGCCGAGTGCCGCATTGGGGGGCGGGGGCGACTGGGCGGCACCTCTGTGGGGCTCCTTGGGACACTCACTCCAGAAAGCCCGGCTTGTGCTTCTGCTCATTGTGGGGTCCAAACTGGATCTGACACTGGAACCCAGCAAACTCGCAGGCCTTGTCGAAGGAGACAGGGTGGGAGCCATTCAGGATGTCATCACGAGCCTGCGGGAGAGGACAAGGGTGAGTCTGGGGCACTGGGAAGGGGGAGCCACATGCTGGCCGGAGGTGTGTGGTCACAGGCTGGCTGGCGGGGGTGGGGAGGAAGGAGAAGGGATGGGGGTCACAGGCTGGCTGGCGGGGGTGGGGAGGAAGGAGAAGGGATGGGGATCGCACGCTGGCTGGGGGGCGGAGGAAGGAGAGGGGATGGGGGTCACAGGCTGGCCGGCGGGGGTGGGGAGGAAGGAGAAGGGATGGGGGGTCACAGGCTGGCCAGGGAGGAAGGAGAAGGGATGGGGGTCACAGGCTGGCCAGGGAGGAAGGAGAAGGGATGGGGATCGCACGCTGGCTGGGGGGCGGAGGAAGAAGAGGGGATGGGGGTCACAGGCTGGCTGGCGGGGGTGGGGAGGAAGGAGAAGGGATGGGGGTCACAGGCTGGCTGGCGGGGGTGGGGAGGAAGGAGAAGGGATGGGGATCGCACGCTGGCTGGGGGGCGGAGGAAGGAGAGGGGATGGGGGTCACAGGCTGGCTGGCGGGGGTGAGGAGGAAGGAGAAGGGATGGGGGTCACAGGCTGGCCAGGGAGGAAGGAGAAGGGATGGGGATCGCACGCTGGCTGGGGGGGGCGGAGGAAGGAGAGGGGAAGGGAACCGCACACTGGCTGGAGGGGGAGTTCCTGCACTAAGGCTTAACGTGACCATGTGCTGAGACCGTTACGGAGCCTGTTCCTGCCCGGCGCTCTCTGAAGAGGACTGTTTGCTGCCTTGGGGCTAAGCTGCTTTGCGGTTTTGCCAGGACGGGGGGCACGTCAGGCCCAGGAGCTGGCTGGGGTCTGGCCTTACAGAGTGTATGGGGGGAGGAGCGAGACGCATCACTAGCCGCTCAAACACTTCTCCTTGGGGCTAAGAAGTGGCAGCCCCTGAGGGACAGGAGGTGCCAGACCAGGGCAGCCCATCTCCCATCCGCACACAGGGCACAGCCTGAGCCGCCCCCCCAAGCCCAGACAATGCTAGTTCCCCAGGGAAAGGGTTAGAGGGAGCAGGAAGCTGCGCTGGGGCCCCTGGAGCACAGCAGGGCAGGGCAGGGCAGGGCGGGACCCTGAGAGCTCAGCCAGTCCAGCCCGCTGCGCTGCGGCAGGATTAACTGATACCAGGCCGTCCCTGATGGGGTTTGTCCAGTCTGCTCCCAAAACCCTGCAATGATGGGGACCCCACAGCCTCCTTAGGTCACCTGCTGAACCATCCCTGCGGGGAGAGAGCTGGGGCTAACGTCCAGGCTCAGGCCACGTCTACACTGGCGAGCTGAGAGTGGCACAGCAGTACCGATGCAGCTGCGCTGCTGTCAGGTCGCTCGTGTAGCCGCTCTCCCGGCGACATCATAACCACCCTCACCCCCCCGAGGGGCGGTAGCTGTGTCATAGAATCATAGAACTTAAGATCAGAAGGGACCATTATGATCATCTAGTCTGACCTCCCGCATGATGCAGGCCACAAGAGTTGACCCACCCACTCCTGAAATAACTCTCACCCTTGACTCAGCTGTTGAAGTCCCCAAATCATGATTTGACGACTTCAAGCAGCAGATAATCCTCTAGCAAGCGACCCCTGCCCCATGCTGCGGAGGAAGGCGAAAAACCTCCAGGGCCTCTGCCAATCTACCCTGGAGGAAAATTCCTTCCCGACCCCAAATATGGCGATCAGCTGAACCCCGAGCATGCGGCCAAGATTCTCCATCCAGACACTTAGGAAAAGACTTTCAATATCCCAACATTTATCATCGGTACTAACTACCAGCGGTGGCACATTATTGACCTATTGAGTAAATCAAGTTATCCTATCAAACCATTCCCTCCATAAAC
>QXTE01000419.1:465368-498408 GCA_003942145.1 Platysternon megacephalum
ATAGAATCATAGAATCTCAGGGTTGGAAGGGACCTCAGGAGGTCATCTAGTCCAACCCCCTGCTCAAAGCAGGACCAAACCCAACTAAATCAGCCCAGCCAGGGCTTTGTCAAGCCTGACCTTAAAAACCTCTAAGGAAGGAGATTCCACTACCTCCCTAGGTAACCCATTCCAGTTCTTCACCACCCTACTAGTGAAAAAGTTTTTCCTAATGTCCAACCTAAACCTCCCCCTCTGCAACTTGAGACCATTACTCCTTGTTCTGTCATCTTCTATCACTGAGAACAGTCTAGATCCATCCTCTTTGGAACCCCCTTTCAGGTAGTTGAAAGCAGCTATCAAATCGCCCCTCATTCTTCTCTTCTGCAGACTAAACAATCCCAGTTCCCTCAGCCTCTCCTCGTAAGTCATGTGCTCCAGCCCCCTAATCATTTTTGTTGCCCTCCGCTGGACTCTCTCCAATTTATCCACATCCTTCTTGTAGTGTGGGGCCCAAAACTGGACACAGTACTCCAAATGAGGCCTCACCAGTGCTGAGTAGAGGGGAATGATCACATCCCTCGATCTGCTGGAAATGCCCCTACTTATACAACCCAAAATGCCATTAGCCTTCTTGGCAACAAGGGCACACTGTTGACTCATATTCAGCTTTTCGTCCACCGTAACCCCTAGGTCCTTTTCTGCAGAACTGCTGCCCAGCCATTCGGTCCCTAGTCTATAGCAGTGCATGGGATTCTTTCGTCCTAAATGCAGGACTCTGCACTTGTCCTTGTTGAACCTCATCATATTTCTTTTGGCCCAATCCTCTAATTTGTCTAGGTCCCTCTGTATCCTATCCCTACCCTCCAGCGTATCAACCACTCCTCCCAGTTTAGTGTCATCTGCAAACTTGCTAAGGGTGCAGTCCACACCATCTTCCAGATCGTTAATGAAGATATTGAATAAAACCGGCCCCAGCACCGACCCTTGGGGCACTCCACTTGATACCGGCTGCCAACTAGACAAGGAACCATTGATCACTACCCGTTGAGCCCGACCATCTAGCCAGTTTTCTATCCACCTTACCGTCCATTCATCCAGCCCATACTTCTTTAACTTGCTGGCAAGAATACTGTGGGAGACTGTATCAAAAGCTTTGCTAAAGTCCAGAAATAGCACATCCACTGCTTTCCCCTCATCCACAGAGCCGGTTATCTTATCATAGAAGGCAATTAGGTTAGTCAGGCATGACTTGCCCTTGGTGAATCCATGCTGACTGTTCCTGATCACTTTCCCCTCCTTTAAGTGGTTCAGGATTGATTCCTTGAGGACCTGTTCCATGATTTTTCCAGGGACTGAGGTGAGACTAACTGGCCTGTAGTTCCCTGGATCTTCCTTCTTCCCTTTCTTAAAGATGGGCACTACATTAGCTTTTTTCCAGTCGTCCGGGACCTCCCCCGATCGCCATGATTTTTCAAAGATAATGGCCAATGGCTCCGCAATCTCATCGGCCAACTCCTTTAGCACCCTCGGATGCAGCGCATCCGGCCCCATGGACTTGTGCTCGTCCAGCTTTCCTAAATAGTCCCGAACTACTACTTTCTCCACAGAGAGCTGGTCACCTCCTCCCCATACCGTGCTGCAGAGTGCAGCTGTCTGGGAGCTGACCTTGTCTGTGAAGACAGAGGCAAAAAAAGCATTTAGTACACTAGCTTTCTCCACATCCTCTGTCACTAGGTTCCCTCCCTCATTCAGCAAGGGGCCCACACTTTCCTTGACTTTCTTCTTGTTGCTAACATACCTAAAGAAACCCTTCTTGTTACTCCTAACATCTCCGGCTAGCTGCAACTCCAAGTGTGATTTGGCCTTCCTAATTTCACACCTGCATGCCTGAGCAATACTTTTATACTCCTCCCTGGTTATTTGTTCAATCTTCCACTTCTTGTAAGCTGTTTTTTTGTGTTTAAGACGAGCAAGGATTTCACTGTTAAGCCAAGCTGGTCGCCTGCCATATTTACTTTTCTTCCTACACATGGGGATGGTTTGTTCCTGCAACCTCAATAAGGTTTCTTTAAAATACAGCCAGCTTTCCTCTACTCCTTTCCCCCTCATGTTATTCTCCCAGGGGACCTTGCCCATCAGTTCCCTGAGGGAGTCAAAGTCTGCTTTTCTAAAGTCCAGGGTCTCTGTTCTACTGCTCTCCTTTCTTCCTTGTATCAGGATCCTGAACTCGACCATCTCATGGTCACTGCCTCCCAGGTTCCCATCCACTATTGCTTCCTCTACTATTTCTTCCCTGTTTGTGAGCAGCAGGTCAAGAAAAGCTTTTCCCCTAGTTGGTTCCTCCAGCACTTGCACCAGGAAGTTGTCCCCTACACTTTCCAGAAACTTCCTGGATTGTCTGTGAGCTGCTGTATTGCTCTCCCAGCAGATATCAGGGTGATTAAAGTCACCCATGAGAACCAGGGCCTGTGATCTAGCAATTTCTGTTAGTTGCTGGAAGAAAGCCTCGTCCACCTCATCCCCCTGGTCTGGGGGTCTGTAGCAGACTCCCACCACGACATTACCCTTAATGGTCAGGGTCAGGGGAGAGCGTCAGGGGAGAGTGTCTCCCGCCGACCGAGCGCTGGGCACACGAGGGGGTGTTTTTCACATGCTGAGCGACATGACTTTTGCTGACATAAGTGCTAGCGTAGACAGGGCCTAAATCTCTCTTGCTCCAAACTAAGCCAAGTCCTTTAGTCTCCTGACAGCGGACATGGAGAGCAATCGGCCAGCAGAGCGCCGGCTCCCAGGTAACAGCGCGCAATCCACACCGCAGCGCCCCAGAGCATCGTGGCCAGGCCCCCAGCCCTGAGCAGCACAGGGCTGAGGCTGGAGAGGACCGGCACGGCCTGGGGAGCGGGTCACGAGCTAAGCTTTGGTGGCAGGGAGCAGGCTGGGGGGCGGGTACCTGCACGTAGAGCAGGTTGAGCTGCACAGGGTCCCTGGAGTCCACGTTCTGGTCGGAGTAGAAGAACTTGCGCCGCAGCAGCAGCGTCTCGCTGTCGTCGATGCCTTGCTCGCGCAGCGTTCGCCCGTGGTCCAGCCAGTTCACTGCCGAGAGCGCAGAACGTGAGCAGGGCCGACGTCGGCCCCACAGCTAGTCCCTGCACAGGGCGCGGGGCTGGGAGGGTCAGACCCACTGGCCCAAGGCACTGAGAGACACTATGCAGGGGCGACTCCCACCACGACCTCCCTCCGTCCACAGCGCCGGCCACCCCTGGGACTGACCTCCCCCCACGGCGCCTGCTTGCCCACTCGCTGCCCGCAGTGCGGGCTGGCCCCACCCCTCCTGCCCCCAGCACAGGGCAGGTCCGTACACTCATCGTCCGTGTGCAACTTCTGCTTGAGTTTCTCCATCTTCTTCTCATCCCGCAGCAAGGTCTTGTCCTTCTTGAGAGTGCCGGTGATCTCCTCCTTCTTCTCCTCCATCAGCTCCCGCACCAGCGAGTACTCGTCGTGATTGGTGATGCCTGCAGGGGCAGACAGCGCAGTGCCCGTCACAGCCTGCCTGGCAGCCACAGGCTGGGGAGCCCCCCAAGAACACGGCGCTCCCCCTGCCCAGCTCAGCATCCCTGCAATACGCCCTATGGGGCACAGACACCCCTTGCCTGGGCAGTGCCCCTGAACGACAGCACCCCCTACCTGCATGCAGGCACTGCCTCCCACTCTCCCCGACCCCCCACCGCCAGGCAATGCCCCCTCCCCATCCTCTTGCCCCCGGGCCCCCCTAGGCTGGGCAACGCCCCCTCCCCGCCCTCGCCCCCTGCCACGCAATGCCCCCTCCCCACCCTCTCCCCATGCCAGGCAATGCCCCCTCCCCATCCTCTTGCCCCCGCGCCCCCCCAGGCCGGGCAGCGCCCCTTCCCCACCCTCTCCCCATGCCAGGCAATGCCCCCTCCCCATCCTCTCACCCCACCACAGCCAGGCAACATTCCCTCATTGCCCCCCACTTCCCCAAGCCAGACATCGCCCCCTCCCATCCTGCCCCCGGCTCTGGCCTGGGCGGTGCTCCGTCCCTTACCAATCCGGGCACAAATTGTCATGAGTATGTCCGTGACCGTTTTGGAGTCGTCCACCATGACTGTTTTAACCGTCCCATCCAGCATGCGAATCTTGAGCGGCCGTTGCTTCTTCTTGTACTCCATGGTGTCCTGCAGCACAGACGCTCGGTGTCAGCGCCAGCGTCCGGGCACACCCGCAGGGGCATATGGTCACCACGCCCTCCCCTCTGTACCAGGGAACCCCACCCACCCCTGAGGAACAGCCATGCCAGGGAGACGGGAGGGAGTACCCAGGGCTATGGAGCAGGCTGCACTGGGCACTGCAGAGCATAGAATCATCGAATATCAGGGTTGGAAGGGACCTCAGGAGGTATCTAGTCCAACCCCCTGCTCAAAGCAGGACCAACCCCCAACTAAATCATCCCAGCCAGGGCTTTGTCAAGCCAGGCCTTAAAAGCCTCTAAGGAAGCGTGAGTAATTCCGCACTGGGGCTGGGGGCAGTAGAGGCACGTACCGCACTGCAGGGCACGTCATACTCCAGAGCTTGGGAAGGGATGCATGGGGACTCAGGGGCGGGGACGGGGCACTTACCCCATTGCGGAGCATGTAGTAGTCCAGAGCCTTCCCAGCTTCCAGCCAAATCCCCTTCTTCGGGTCCTCATCCGAAAGGAACAGCCCAAAATCACTCGCTGAAAAACAGAGCAGACTCTCCCAGCACAGGCCCATGATCCTGGGTCCCCATTCTCCCAGCATGGGCCCCTTAGCTCCCTGGCCTAGCCAGCCCAGGCCCCTGGCCCCAAGAGCAGAGTTTCCCCCAGTGCACATCTCTCCTAACAGAACGCTGCATTACAGAGGTGCAGGGATGGATGGAGAGGCTGTTCTGGGGGGCAGAGGAGGGCGACGGCAGAGAAGAGACCGGGGGAGGTGAAGGAGCTTTTGGCAGAACGGGGAGGCCGAGGGGGACAGGGTGAGGAGACACAGGAGGGTGGAGTTGGAGCCTCCCACCTGAACTTCTAACATGCAGCTACACGGCTCAGAGAGAGGGAGAATAAGGTGTGTGCTGAGGTGTCCAGGCAATGGAGGGAGGAGGGGAGGCAACCAGACCCACAACCATGACGAACAGAGGTAAAAACTTGCACTGAATTTTGAAGGTGCGCAGACGTGGAGAGAGCTCTCTCCACTGCACGGACCGTTGGGGGAGAGAGAGCAGGACCACCCTCCGACTAGCACGCAAGTCCCACACACGGTATCTCCCTCTCGCCGAGTTCTGTGTCAAGGACGGATGGACTCTGCATTAGCAAATTGCCCGGCTTCCCCACTCTAGCTTTGGCTGCTGGTAGCTGATTATACAGAGTCATCTCCTCAATTGCTCTCCGTCAGTATCAGGAGTTCCTGAGGCATCAGCATTTTACTCATCTAGTCTAGTGGCTGCTGCATCGTTCCTCTGACAGGATCCCAAATGGCATGAAAGTCACCAGGATCTGTCTTGTCTTCATCTATTTTCTCAAAGAAAACTCCACAGAAGAAAACGTAGCACTGCAGAACACAAGGAACTCAGCCAGGAAGAGCCCTGACTCTGGGTAGTGAGGAGCTGCCTGAGAGAAGGACAGCAAGAGGGAAGCTGGGAACGTTGACCCCCAAGCTGACTGAATTAAACACAGCGAAGAACAGACAATCTCAGAACACCGCTGCGCAAAGGGCTCAGATTGCAGGGGAACAAATGCCGGGGAATTCAGAAATCTAGTGAGTACCCTGCACTGGGAAGCAGTAATAAAACCCACCAGCGGGGAAGGTGGCGGGGAACCTGAAATGACAGCATAATTAAGGCACAATAGCCTGTGATTTCTCTTCCCATACCAGAAACAGGAACTACCTAGGGATACACAGCCAGGAAAGACTGGCCAGGAAAGAGATGGCATCAGGAAAGCGGTAACAAATCCAGATTGTGGCAAAATCTTATTCTCAAAATTAACTGGACGGGAATCATGGGGCCTGTGCACCAGCTAAAGGGAAATGACAAAGGGTGAGCAATTGAATGAGTTACAAAGCAAGGAATGTTAGAGACAACAGGAAGGGGGGAGGGGGGGCTCTTCAAATCTGTCAGACAGAAAAGAACAATCAAGGATGGTGTGGGTGTGCTGCTCAGTGGAGCAGGTGAGCTGGTAACGGTAGATGAGAGGAAGGCAGAGCTACTCAATGCCTACTTTGCTTCAGTCTTCTCACAAAAAATAACAGGTGACCAGACGACTAGCAAAGTTATCACAGACAAAGGGGAAAGGAGGCAGA
This sequence comes from Platysternon megacephalum, assembly GCA_003942145.1. Taxonomy (NCBI): domain Eukaryota; kingdom Metazoa; phylum Chordata; order Testudines; family Platysternidae; genus Platysternon; species Platysternon megacephalum. The sequence continues at coordinate 471,680 of QXTE01000419.1, forward strand.
TCAGGACAAGTAAAGAACACGTCAGATCTTCTGACCAATCTGAATGAATTCAAATCAGTGGGGCCGGATGCTATTCACCTCCGGGTACTGAACGAATTAGCTGAAGAACTCTCAGAGCCACTGGCAACAATATTTACAAGCTCATGGCCGACAGGAGAGGTCCTGGAAGCCTGGAGAAGGGTTAACGTAGGACCCATCTTTAAAAGAAGGGGAAAAGGAGGAGCCGGGAACAACAGACCAGTCAGCCTGACCTCAATACCTGAGAAGCTACTAGAGCCATGTATAAAACATTCAATTTGCGAATACCGGGAGGATGGAGGGTGATCCCTAGCAGCCAGCCTGGATTTACCTAGAACAAATCCTGCCAAACCAGCCTGATTTCCTTCTCTGACAGGGTAACTGGTTTGGTGGCTGGGGGAATGCAGTGGATATAGTACCTGGACTTCAGCCAGGCTTTCGACACAGTCCCAGGTGACATTCTGATAGCGAAGCTGGAGAAATGCGGGCTCGACAGAACTACTGTTAAGTGGATACATAATTGGTCAAAGAACCGCAAACAGAGATTAGCTATGAATGGAAGGGTGTCAGGAGGTCTCGAGTGGGATTCCACAGGGATCTGTTCTGGGTCCAGTGTTTAACATCTTTATTAATGACCTGGATGTAGGAAGAGAGAGCGTCCTGATCAAATTTTCAGATGACAGAAAGCTAGGGCAGGTTGCCAACACTTAGGAGGATAGAGCTAAAATTCAGAGGGATCTTGATTAACTGGAGAAGTGGGCTATAGACAACACAATGAATTCAATAAAGACAAATTAAGGTGCTACACTTAGGGAAGAGAAACCAAGTGCGCAAATACAGAGTGGGGTAAAACTGGCTGGGCAGCAGCACTGCTGAGAAGGATGTGGGAGCTGTGGTGGATCACAACCTCCACATGAGTCAGCAATGCGATGCTGTTGCAAAAAAAAGCCAATGCAATTGTAGGTTGCATTAACAGAGTTATAGCATGCAAGTCACAGGAAGTGTCGCTCTATTCGGCGCTGCTAGGCTGGCGTACTGTGTCCAGTTTTGGTCATCACTGTATAGAAAGGATGTAGAGAAACTGGAAAGGATCCAGAGGAAAGCGACAAAGATGATCAAAGGGATGGAATGCAGCTATATGAGCAAAGGCTGAAGGAACTGGGTATGTTTAGTTTGGAAAAGAGGAGATTAAGGAGGACATGACAGTGGTCTTCAGATAGAGAAAAGGGGGCAGGACAAGACACCATGGGTTCAAACTACAGCAGAGCAGATTTAGATTAAATCTCAGGATACACTTCCTACCTGTCAGAACAGGAGGACAATGGAACAGACGGCTACAGAGGTTGTGGAAGCTCCTTTGCTGGAAGTTTTCAAAAGGAGGCTGGAGCCGTCTGTCTGGGGTGGTTTAGATACAACAAATCCTGTACCTTGCCCGGGGGTTGGATGAGATGACCCTGGCGCCCCTCCTAACCCCACGGTTCTGTGAACTGGGCAGAGGCACCTCGAGGTACTGCAGGGTTAGGGCCAGGTCAAATTATCAGCTGCAGCAGGAGTGAAGCCCTGTCCTGGGGTGGCCCTCTGAAGGGGCAGGCACCTGTGTCAGGCTCTGCTAAGGAGAACAAGCCAAGCCAGACCCACCTGTGAATGGCTGATTGGATAAGTAGCTGGCAGCCAGCTCAGGAACACCTGGGCCTCAAAGAGTTAGGATGGTTCAGGCCAGAGCCTAGAACAGAGAAAGGAAACTACTAGGAGCTCGGTAAGCAGCTACTCCCAGGGGCTCCCGGGGAAAGGAACAGCCCCAGGACACAGATGGGATGCTTCAGAGGACAGCACTACAGAGCTCTCCAGGCTCTCCTGAGGCCACAGGGGAGGGACTGCAGAGCCCAGGGAGCGGAAAAGCCTGGGGACTGACAGCAGAAAGAGAAGGCGTGTTTCCCTACCACGTCTGGCAGTTGATTCAATAAACAAGAGCCCTTGTATATATTGTTCACTGTGTACAAGCCTCACTGAGCTTACTAAAAGTCCACTAGGGGAAACTGAGGCAGAGATGTAACTCTGGTTCCACGCTAGATGCCAGGGAGCCCTCCAGCAGGGAGTGTTCACCGTTACATGTTCTAGGAGTGGGACCCAAGACCCACTCCCATCAAGGCCGATGACGACGCAGAGCGATGCTTACAACTGTCTGAAGCGCGAGATGGCCGATATCCCAGATCGGCACATGGAGCAATGACAACCCGCCCAGCCACCATGACAGCAACCAGACAGGCTCAGCCATTGCACACAGGAAAGGAAAAGGAGTCAGATGGTCCCACCAACTGGGGGCGGGTACTGGGGGCCGGGTCTGCCCGTGGGTGTCAGAGACAATGGGGATTACTAGCTGGCATAGAGCACTCAGGCACCTGGGAAGGCTGGGTTACGAAGGACACTGGGTCTCAGATACCAGAGACCACAATGGCTGATAAAGCCGAACCAAGGACTGAGGAGAAACAGTTTGGGGCCGAGAAGCGTGAAGTCCCAGGGGTAACGTGCTGCAAGTGTGACAAGCTGGGGCACATCAAGAGACTCATGGGAGCCCCAGATAGATGGCGCATCACTAGGGGGTGACTGGGCATCCTGCAGTATACTGGTCACGGCAGCAGCTTCACTAAGGGGTTTACCCCTTCCCCCATTTATCAGGGTATGGTGATGTCTCCTTCAGCCTCAGGGCATGAGGCTTGGAAAGGCCGACGGGGTTAACACAGAGTCAAAAACACTTCCATTAGAAGAGGGGCCCGTCACTGGAGGGGAAAGAAAGCAGGGTCCCTGGATTGAGGAAACTCATGGTCCCAGGGCTTCCAGGAAATGTAAGTGATAAGAACATCGGTAAGGGAAGCAAAGGGACATGAGGAGAAATCTATGGCTGGCAGAGTTAAGGACAGTAAGAAGGATTTTTTAAAAGTATATTCAGAACAAAAAAAACCCTAACAATGGTATTGGTCCATTACTAGAATTATCAATACTAGCAATGCAGAATGCAGAAAAGGTAGAAGTGTTCAATAAATATTTCTGTTTATATTTGGTAAAAGACGATATGGTCATATAATATGAAAACACACTTTCCATTGCACTAGTATCTCAGGAGGATGTTAAACAGCACCTGCTAAAGTTAGATGACTTCTTTAAATCAGCAGGTCTGGAGAACTTGCATCCAAGAGTTTTAAAAGAGCTGGCTGAGGAGCTCACTGGACCATTAATGTTGATTTTTTCTTGGAACACAGGGGAAGTTCAAGAAGTCTCGAAGAAAGCTAATGTTGTGTCAATATTTTAAAAGGGTAAATGGGATGACATGGGTAATTATAGGGCTGTTAGTCTGACATCAATCTCAGGCAAGATAATGAAGTGGCTGATATGGGACTCATTAATAAAAAATTAAAGGAATATAACAATTAATGCCAATCAACATGGGTTTATAGAAAATAGATCTTGCCAAAGTAATGATCTTTTTTATGAAATTACAATTTTGGTTGATAAAGGTAATAGTGCTGATGTAATAGATTTCTGGAAGGCATTTGAGTTGGTACCACAACATTTTGATTAAAATACTAGAATATAAAATTAGCATGGCACACATTAAATGGATTTAAAGCTGGCTAATTGATAGGTCTCAAAATGCAATTGTAAACATGGAATCATCATCAAATGTATCTAATGGGGTCCTTGGGGGAATAGGGGGCGGGTGGGAGGGGGCAGTGGGGTGAGAAGAAGGGGTGGGGGGGAATTTGGGATGTGCAGGGCTGCGGCAGCCAGAGAAAGAGGCAACTTTCCCCAGCTCCAGGGCTGCGGCTGCCGGGGAGAGACGGCCCTCCTTCCCAGCCTCAAATCTCTGGCTGCTGTGGCGGGGGAAAGACCCCCGCTTCTTCCCAGCCCCTGCTCGGAGGGTGCTGCGGTGGGGGAGAGAGGGCGCATCCATCGCATTAGAAAGGTAGGACTACTGCTATTAAAATACGAGTTGTGTGTTTTTATTTGTGGAACAAAAAACATTAAGATTTTTTTATATAGTGCTTTTATCCAAAGTGCTTTACAATACACCTCTTACCGCGTTATAGGTGAAACCGCGTTATATCGAACTTGCTTTGATCCGCTGAAGTGCGCAGGCCCCCCTACCCCCGCCCGAGCACTGCTTTACCGCGTTATATCCGAATTCGTGTTATATCGGGTTGTGTTACATCGGGGTAGAGGTGTAGTTAGCTAACGATACAAACAACATTTGGAAAGATCGTTAAGTGGTCCGCCAAGACCCTCAGCAATTTTCAAGTGGTCCATGAAAAAAAAAAGTTTGAGAACCGCTGCTTTAGAGGGTGTGCGTTTTCTCTACAGTGAAGCCCTTTCCTGAGCTGACTCCGTTAACTGAGAACACTGTAAGGTGTAGGACGAGTTCATATTTTCCCCTTCAACGTGCACTATTTTATGTTGAACATCATCTGCCATCGCGTTGGCCATTTACCCCCTTTGGATAAGAAAACATCTGTGACGCTGTATGGAATATGGGAGAGACTTATAATATTGGTATCAACAATATCATAAAAAGTGCAATTAATCTTACCAGATATACCGTGTAAGGTATCAGTGGAAAAGTTATAATTCACTAAGTATGATAATCTTGTTTCTACGTTTGTGTCACCTTTGTGTGGTGAGTTATAGATATGTAGCGTATATCTGTATTTCCAAATTTGTGCTGTGTTTCTGGGTGACACCCCCAGACAGATTGACACCAGCACTGCCTAGCTTCTTCAATGGCCCATCACGGGTCATCAACTGTACAATGGACCCATTGGAATGCCAGGGACTGCACCTTATGACCCAGCAGGGCATGCCTATGGATAAAACTCTAAGGCCTTTCCATGCCATGCCATGCGCTGTAAAGCTTGTGTTTGGGACATAGGAAGTACAAGCCACATGGCAAAAGGAATATAAAGGGCAGCTGCATCATCTCCATTTTGTCTTCATCCCTGTTTCTTACCTCTGGAGTAATTTTTCTAAAAACAAAGCTCTGAACAAAGGACTGAATGACCCATCCAAGCTTGAACAAAGGACTGAATGACCCATCCAAGCTGTGGATGTGTTCCAGATGGACTTTCAAGCCAGGAAACTCAGCAATACTGCTAAGAACCTCATATGTGGACTTTGAAGTCTCTGTATGTATCTGATTGCTTTATCATTTAACAACTCTCCTCTTTCTTTCTCTTTTTCATAGAATCATAGAACTTAAGATCAGAAGGGACCAGTATGATCATCTAGTCTGACCTCCCGCATGATGCAGGCCACAAAAACTGACCCATCCACTCCTGAAATAATTCTCACCCTTGACTCAGCCGTCAAAGTCCCCAAATCTTGACCCAAAGACTTCAAGTAGCAGATAATCCTCCAGCAAGCGACCCCTGCCCCATGCTGCGGAGGAAGGCGAAAAACCTCCAGGGCCTCTGCCAATCTACCCTGGAGGAAAATTCCTTCCCGACCCCAAATATGGCGATCAGCTGAACCCCGAGCACGCGGGCAAGACTCTCCAGGAAAAAGAGTCTTTCCTGTTCTAAGTCCTCTAAAGTCAACATGCTTAGTCAGATTTCTCTGAAATTCGGTGTGCCTCACAAGGGTACAGGATCGGGTTAGTGACCCACAGATGGAGACATTTGAACCGGGTGTTCTGGATATATAAGCCCTCCAAAAAGCCTTTTTTTAAAAAGTCCCCCCCTTAGACAAACTATTGATGAGCTGTAGGTCAAAATGGTCTCAATGTGTTGAGCCTTACCCAAGGTAGTACTTAGCACTCTCTGCATCTCTGGGGGACTCCAATTGAGAACAGTATATAAGAAAATGTACATTTTTACTAGGGCTGTCAATTAATCGCAGTAAACTCAAGCAATTAACTCAAAAAAATTAATCGTGATTAATCGCACTTATAATAGACTACCAATTGAAATTTATTCAATATTTTGGATGTCTTTCTATATTTTCAATATTGACTTCAATTACAACAGAATACAAAGTGCACACTGCTCACTTTATTATTTTTTATTACAAATACATGCACTGTAAAAATGATAAACAAAAAGAAACCGTATTTTTCAATTCACCTCAAACAGGTACTATAGTGCAATCTTTTTATCATGAAAGTGCAACTTACAAATGCAGATTTATTTTTTTTTGGTTACATAACTGCACTCAAAAACAAAACCGTGTAAAACTTTAGAGCCTACAAGTCCACTCAGTCCTACTTCTTATTCTGCCAATCGCTCAGACAAACAAGTTTGGTTACATTGACAGGAGATTCTGCTGCCTGTTTCTTATTTACAATGTCACCTGAAAGTGAGAATAGGCATTCGCCTGGCACTTTTGTAGCCAGTGTTGCTACCTCGATATAACGCGACCTGATATAACACAAATTCGGATATAACGTGGTAAAGCAGTGCTTCGGGGGGGGGGGGGGCGGCTGCGCACTCCAGTGGATCAAAGCAAGTTCGATATAACGCGGTTTCACCTACAACGCGGTAAGATTTTTTGGCTCCCGAGGACAGGGTTATATCGAGGTAGAGGTGTATTTACATGCCAGATATGCTAAACATTCGTATGCCCCTTCATGCTTCGGCCACCATTCCAGAGGATATGTTTCCATGCTGATGATGCTCGTTAAAAAAAATAACGTGTCAATTAAATTTGTGACTGTACTCCTTGGGGGAAGAATTGTATGTCTCCTGCTCTGTGGTTTACCCGCATTCTGCATCTATTTCATGTTATAGCAGTCTCGGATGATGACCCAGCACATGTTCATTTTTAAGAACACTTTCACAGCAGATTTGACAAAACGCAAAGAAGGTACCGATGTGAGATTTCTAAAGATAGCTACAGCCCTCGACCCAAGGTTCGAGAATCTGAAGTGTCATCCAAAATCTGAGAGGGACGAGGTGTGGAGCATGCTTTCAGAAGTCTTAAAAGAGCAACTACAGAACCCAAACCACCAAAAAAGAAAATCAACCTTCTGCTGGTGGCATCTGACTCAGATGATGAAAATGAACATGCATCGGTCTGCACTGCTTTGGGTCGTTATCAAGCAGAACCCGTCATCAGCATGGACGCATGTCCTCTGGAATGGTGGTCGAAGCATGAAGGGACATATGAATCTTTAGCGCGTCTGGCACGTAAATATCTTGCAACGCCAGCTACAACAGTGCCATGTGAACGCCTGTTCTCACTTTCAGGTGACATTGTAAACAAGAAGCAGGCAGCATTATCTCCTGCAAATTGTAACCAACCTTGTTTGTCTTAGCAACTGGCTGACCGAGAAGTAGGACTAAGTGGACTTGCAGACTCTAAAGTTTTACATTGTTTTATTTTTGAAAGCAGGTTTTTTTTTTTTTTTTTTTTTTTTACATAATTCTACATTTTTAAGTTCAACTTTCATGATAAGGTATCAGAGGGGTAGCCGTGTTAGTCTGGATCTGTAAAAAGCAACAGAGAGTCCTTTAAGACTAACAGATGTATTGGAGCATAAGCTTTCGTGGGTGAATACCCACTTCTTCACCCACGAAAGCTTATGCTCCAATACGTCTGTTAGTCTTAAAGGTGCCACAGGACTCTCTGTTGCTTTTTTCATGATAAAGAGATTGCACTTCAGTACTTGTATGAGGTGAATTGAAAAATACAATTTTTTGTTTACAATGCAAATATCTGTAATAAAAAATAAATATAAAGTGAGCACTATACACTTTGTATTCTGTGTTGCAACTGAAATTAATATATTTGAAAATGTAGTAAACATCCAAAAATATTTAAATTAAATGGTATTCCATTGTTTAATCACACAATTAATTTTTTTAATCGCTCGACAGCCCTAATTTTTACACAACATATGTGCCAATTCAGAAAAATGACTAAAGGGTTTCCATTCCTACCATTTTATATGCTTCAAAAGCTAGTTCCTCTGATTGCTTTGAAATGTGGTGTACCTCAGGGGAGTGCAGGGTAATGTTAGTGATCCAAATCTGGGGTCATTTCACTCAAAGGTAGGGAGGCCATTTGTCCAGGTTAAACACTGAAAGTCCTAGATTTGTGGAGCATTGTCCCTGTCTGGTAGGACTTAGCTGGAGATTGGTACAATTTGCAAGTTATGGGTTGCAACTTTATTTTGAGGGGGGGAATGTAAAAGTCTTTTTGGGAAAACATTAGACATGTGAATGTTCTTGGAAAGGGTATTTTGGAGCAGAAAAATGGTGGAATGGGGGAGAGGGGTTGGGGCTGCAGGAAGGAGGGTTGAAGGGAGGGGCAGGAAGGGGGATGGATGGTAAGGGACGGAAGAGAGGTTGAAGGCTCTGGTGAGGGAGGCATGGCACCTCCCAGATTTGCAAGTGCACACTGTGACAAATTGGGAATTTTTTGTAATATTTTTATGAAGCCTGTGTGTGCCTCAGTTTCCCCTATATGCTGCATTGTTACCCAATGGGGTGAAAAAGGGCTGTTTCCTCTCAAGGCCGGTGAACAGACATAGGTGTGGGAGTAGCTGTCTGGGCCTTAATCCCCACATCAGTGGAGCATCTGGGAGAAGACAATAACAAATCTAATCATCAAGATATTGGCACCTAGCAACCAACAACCCAGAGGGAGGAAGATTTCCCCACCCTTCCCCAAGCTGAACAACAATCAAAGCACTGGAGAGGAACGAGGTGGGGGATCAGAGCTGGCAGCTGGGAGGAGTCGGGCTCTCACCAGGAGTCTGACCAAGGAGGTCAGACAGAGACAGACGGGGCTTGACCCAAGGGGTTCCCTACAGCGCGGCTGGGCTCTGGGCTGGCCAGATTGGACGATGCTCCAACTGTCAGTTCTCTGGGCTCCCCTAAGGGCTCCCTGTGCTGTGTCCAGGTGACTGACAGACCCGCCTGTTCTGGCAGCGCTGTGTGAGTGTCACTGCAGATGCTGGGCGAGGTGCATTAATCCCTGAGGAGTGGACAAGTCTCAATCAGGGACCCTTGCAGTCCCTTCTAATTTTATGGTTCTATGATGAACAGGAGTGCTGCAAGCCCAAAGGTCCAGTCTAAGAACTGAAGAATGGCCATACTGGGTCAGACCAACGGTCCATCTAGCCCAGTATCCTGTCTGCCGACAGTGGCCAATGCTGGATGCCCCAGAGGGAATGTACACAACAGGGAATCATCAAGAGATCCAGCCCCTGTCGCTCATTCCCAGCTTCTGGCAAACAGAGGCTAGGGACACCATCCCTGCCCATCCTGGCTAATAGCCATTGATGGACCTATCCTCCATGAACTTACCTAGTTCTTTTTTGAACTCTGTGATAGTTTTGGCCTTCACAACATCTTTTGGCAAGGAATTCCACAGCTTGACTGTGCATTGAGTGAAAAAATACTTCCTTATGTTTGTTTTAAACCCGCTGCCTGTTCATTTCATTTGGTGACCCCTAGTTCTTGTGTTATGAGTAAATAACACTTCCTTATTTAATTTTTCCACACCAGTCATGATATTATAGACCTCAATCACATCCCTCCCTTAGTCATCTCTTTTCCAAGCTGAAAAGTCCCAATCTTATTAATTTCTTCCCATATGGCAGCCGCTCCATACCCCTAATCATTTTTGTTGCCCTTTTCTGAACCCTTGCCAATTCCAATATATCTTTTTTGAGATGGGGCAACTACATCTGCACGCAGTATTCAAGGTGTGGGCGTACCATGGATTTATATAGAGGCAATATGATATTTTCTGTCTTATTATCTATCCCTTTCTTAATGGCTCCTAACATGGTTAGCTTTTTTGATTGCCGCTGCACATTGACTGGATGTTTTCAGAACTATCCACAAGGACTCCAAAATCTTTCTTGAGTGGTAACAGCTAATTTAGACCCCATCATTTTATATGTATAGTTGGGATTATGTTTTTCAATGTGCATTACTTTGCATTTATCAACACTGAATGTCATCTGCCATTTTGTTGTCTAGTCACCCAGTTTTGTGAGATCCTTTTGTAGCTCTTCACAGTCTGCTTTGGACTTAACTATCTTGAGTAGTTTTGTATCATCTGCAAATTTTGCCACCTCACTGTTTACCCCTTTTTCCAGGTCATTTATGAATATGTTGAATAGGACTGGTTCCAGTACAGACCCCTGGGGGACACCACTATTTACCTCTCTCCATTCTGAAAACTGACCATTTATTCCTACCCTTTGTTTCCTGTCTTTTAACCAGTTACCGATCCATAAGAGCACCTTCCCTCTTATCCCATGACAGCTTACTTTGCTTAAGAGCCTTTGGTGAGGAACCTTGTGTGACGGGTTGGATCACAGAAACCCCCTTGGGAGCTGCCAGCTGATGTGCAAAGACTACTTCTGTTCCTGTTCTCCCTGCCAGCTACCGGTGGCTCCAGCACCCTGTCGTGGTGAAGCCAGACACACCTGTCTGCTTCAGACACAGACTCAGGGTCTGAATAACCTGTCCCAAAGCTGCAGGTTTACCTGAGAACAGCTCACAGAAGTCTGCTTGCCCTTAGCACTCAGATGCCCAATTCCCAATGGGGTCTAAACCCAAATAAATCCGTTTTACCCTGTATAAAGCATATACAGGGTAAACTCATAAATTGTTCGCCCTCTATAACACTGATAGAGAGATATGCACAGCTGTTTGCTCCCCCAGGTATTAATACATACTCTGAGTTAATTAATAAGTAGAAAGTGATTTTATTAAATACAGAAAGTAGGATTTAAGTGATTCCAAGTAGTAACAGACAGAACAAAGTAAGTTACCCAGCAAAATAAAATAAAATGCGCAAATCTATGTCTAATCAAACTGAATACAGATAATCTCACCCTCAGAGATGCTTCAGTAAGTTTTTTCTCAGACTGGACACCTTCCAGGCCTGGGCACAATTCTTTCCCCTGGTACAGCTCTTGTTCCAGCTCAGGTGATAGCTAGGGGATTCTTCATGATGGCTCCTCTCCCCCTCTGTTCTCTTCCACCCCTTTATATATCTTTTGCATAAGGCGGGAATCCTTTGTCCCTCTGGGTTCCCCCACCCCTCACTGGAAAAGCACCAGGTTAAAGATGGATTCCAGTTCAGGTGACATGATCACATGTCACTGCAAGGCTGCATTACTCACTTGCCAGCACACACATATACAGGAAGACTCACAGGTAAATACAGCCATCTGCAGACAATGGTCCTGGTTAATGGGAGTCATCAAGATTCCAAACCACCATTAATGGCCCACACTTTGCATAATTACAATAGGCCCTCAGAGTTATATTTTATATTTCTAGTTTTAGATACAAGAGTGGTACATTTATACAAATAGGATGATCACGCTCAGTATATTATAAGCTTTGTGATGATACCTTTTGCATGAAGCATATTCCAGTTACATTATACTCACTTATTATCATGTTTTTATAAAACTATTCCAATTACATTATATTCACTTATGTTTTTACAAAATCATATAGACTGCACAATGTCACACCTTGTCAAAGGCTTTCTGAAAATCTAAGTACACGATATCCACTGGATCCCCCTTGCCCACATGCTTGTTGATCCCCCTCAAAGAATTCTACTAGATTGGCGAGGCATGATTTCCCTTTACAAAAACCATGTTGACTCTTCCCCTACAAATTATGTTCATCTATGTGTCTGACAATTCTGTTCTTTACTATAGTTTCAACCAATTTAATGTGGATAAACGTAAAGTAATGCACATTGGAAAAAATAACCCCAACTATACATACAACATGATGGGGGCTAATTTAGCTACGAGTCAGGAAAAAGATCTTGGCGTCATTGTGGATAGTTCTCTAAAGATGTCCACGCAGTGTGCAGAGGCGGTCAAAAAAGCAAACAGGATGTTAGGAATCATTAAAAAGGGGATAGAGAATAAGACAGAGAATATATTATTGCCCTTATATAAATCCATGGTACGCCCACATCTCGAATACTGTGTACAGATGTGGTCTCCTCACCTCAAAAAGGATATTCTAGCACTAGAAAAGGTTCAGAAAAGGGCAACTAAAATGATTAGGGGTTTAGAGAGGGTCCCATACGAGGAGAGATTAGAGAGGCTGGGACTCTTCGGCTTGGAAAAGAGAAGACTAAGGGGGGACATGATAGAGGTATATAAAATCATGAGTGATGTTGAGAAAGTGGATAAGGAAAAGTTATTTACTTATTCCCATAATACAAGAACTAGGGGTCACCAAATGAAATTAATAGGCAGCAGGTTTAAAACAAATAAAAGGAAGTTCTTCTTCACGCAGCGCACAGTCAACTTGTGGAACTCCTTACCTGAGGAGGTTGTGAAGGCTAGGACTATAACAATGTTTAAAAGGGGACTGGATAAATTCATGGTGGCTAAGTCCATAAATGGCTATTAGCCAGGATGGGTAAGAATGGTGTCCCTAGCCTCTGTTTGTCAGAGGATGGAGATGGATGGCAGGAGAGAGATCACTTGATCATTGCCTGTTAGGTTCACTCCCTCTGGGGCACCTGGCATTGGCCACCGTCGGTAGACAGATACTGGGCTAGATGGACCTTTGGTCTGACCCGGTACAGCCGTTCTTATGTTCTTAATTTGCCCGGTTCTGAAGTCAGATTTACCGGCCTGTAATTGCTGGGATCCCCTCCAGAGCCCTTTTTAAAAATTGGCATCACAGTAGCTATCCTCCTGTCATCTAGTACAGAAGCTGACTTAAATGATAGGCTACAAACCACAGTTAGTAGTTCTTGTGACGTTGCACTCCATATTTTTATAAAAGTATGTTTGTAAGTGTGGATATGATGTAACTGGAATATGCTTTATGCAAAGGGTCTCTTGTAAGGTATCATTACAAAGCTTATAATCTACTGAGTATGGTCATCGTATCTGTATGAATGTATCATTCTTGTATCTGAAACTAGGAATATGAAATATAACTCTGAGGTCTTATTGTAATTATGCAAAGTGTGGGGCCATTAATGGTGGCATAGAATCTTGATGGCTCCCATCAACTAGGACAATTGGTTGTAAATGGCTCTGTTTATTTGTAAGCCTTCCTGTATATGTGCCAGCCAGTGAGTAATGAAGTCTCACAGGACATGTGAACATGTCCCGATACTGGAATCCATCTTAAACCTGGTGCTTTTCCATTGAGAAGGAAGGGGGGAACCCAGAGAGAGAGAAAAGGATTCCCGCCTTGTGCCAAAGCCATAAAAGGGGGTGGAACAGAAAAAAGGTAGCCAGTCATGAGAAATCCCCTTTATCACCACCTGAGCTGGAACTAACAAAAATTGTACCGGGGAAAGGATTGGGCCCAGACTAAGAAGGAGTCTAGTCTGTGAACATCTCTGAGGGTGAGATTTACCTGTATTCAGTTTCTTAAATGTATTAGGCTTAGACTTGCCTGTTTTGTTTTATTTTGCTTGGTAACTGACTTTGTTCTGTCTGTTATTACTTGAAACCACTTAAATCCTACTTTTTATACAAAAGTGATTTTATTGTTTATTATTAAACCCAGAGTAAGTGATTAATACCTGGGGGAGCAGACGGGGGGGGAGAATAGCCCAGTGGTTTGAGCATTGGCCTGCTAAACCCAGAGTTGTGAGTTCAAACCTTGAGGGGGCCATTTAGGGATCTGTGGCAAAAATCTGTCCGGGGATTGGTCCTGCTTTGAGCAGGAGGTTGGACTAGACACCTCCTGAGGTCCCTTCCAACCCTGACATTCTCTGATTCTCTCTCTCTCTCTATCAGTGTTATAGAGGGCAGACAGTTTATGAGTTTACCCTGTATAAGCTTTATACAGAGTAAAACGGGTTTATTTGGGGTTTGGATTCCATTGGGAGCTGGGTGTCTGGGTGCTGGAGACAGGAGCACTTCTTAAGCTGTTTTCAGTTAAGTCTGCAACTTTGGGGGCATGGTTCAGATCATGGGTCTGTGTTGCAGCAGGCTTGTGTGTCTGGCTCAACAAGGCAGGGTTCTGGAAGACCAAACTGGCAGAGAAAACGGGCTCAGAGGTAGTCTCAGCACATCAGGTGACAGTCCCAAAGGGGTCTCTGTGACCAAACCCGTCACAGTTCTGCAATTTCACATTTGAGTTCCTTCAGAATTCTTGGGTGAATACCATCTGGTCCTGGTGACTTATTCCTGTTTAGTTCATTAATTTGTTCCAAAACCTCCTCTAATGACACCTCAATCAGATTTGTCACCTAAAAAGAATGGCTCAGGTTTGGGAATCTCCCTCACATCCTCAGCCGTGAAGACCGATGCAAAGAATTCATTTAGTTTCTCTGCAATGGCCTTATCATCCTTGAGTGCTCCTTTAGCATCCCAATCGTTCAGTGGCCCCACTGATTGTTTAGCAGGCTTCCTGCTTCTGATGTACTTAATTTTTATTTATATTTTGCTATTCTTTTTTAGTCTTTGGCTATCTGTTCTTCAAATTCTTTTTTGGCCTTCCTCATTATACTTTTATACTTCATTTGCCAGAGTTTATGCTCCTTTCTATTTTCCACAATATGATTTAACTTCTACTTTTTAAAGGATGCCTTTTTGTCTCCCACTGCTTCTTTTACTTTGTTGTTTAGCCACGGTGGCACTTTTTTGGTTCATAGAATCATAGAATATCAGGGTTGGAAGGACCTAAGGGGGTCATCTAGTCCAACCCCCTGCTCAAAGCAGGACCAACCCCAACTAAATCATTCTGGTTCTCTTACTGTGTTTTTTAATTTGGGGTACACATTTAAGTTGAGCCTCTATTATGGTGTCTTTTAAAAGTTTCCATGCAGCTTGCAGGGATTTCACTTTTGGCGCTGTACCTTTGAATTTCTGTTTAACTAACTTTCTCATTTTTGTGTAGTTCCCCTTTCTAAAATGAAATGCTACCGTGTTGGGCTGCTGGGGTGTTTTCCTGCCACAGGGATGTTAAATTGAATTACATTATGGTCACTATTACCAACCGCTCCAGCTATATTCACCTCTTGGACCAGATCTTGTGCTCCACTTAGGACTAAGAATTGCCTCTCCTCTGGTGGGTTCCAGGACTAGCTGCTCCAAGAAGCAGTCATTTAAGATGTCAAAAAACTTTATCTCTGCATCCCGCCATGAGGTGACATGTACCCAGTCAATATGGGGATATCTGAAAAGCCCCAATTTTATTGAGTTTTATATTTTTGTAGTCTTTCTAATCTCCCTGAGCATTTCACAGTCACTATCACAATCCTGGTGAGGTGGTCAAGAATATATCCCTACTACTATATTCTTATTATTAGAGCGTGGAATTACTATCCATAGAGATTCTGCGGTACAGTTTGGTTCATTTAAGATTTTTACTTCATTTGATTCTACGCTTTCTTTCACATATAGTGCCACTCCCCCACCAACACGACCTGTTCTGTCCTTCCGACATATTTTGTACCCCACTGATTATCCTCATCCCACCACGTTTCTGTGATGCCTGTTATATCAATATCCTCATTGAATACAAGGCACTCTAGTTCACCCATCTTATGATTTAAACTTCTAGCCTTTGTAAAAAAGCACTTTAAAAACTTGTCACTTTTTAGCTGTCTGCCATTACATGATGTAATTGAATGGGACTTTTTTTCCATTTGACTGTTTCTCATCAGATCCTAGCCGTATTTTATCATCTTCCATCCTCTCCTCCTTACTAGGACATAGAGAATCTCCATGAATAGATCCTCCTCTAAGGGATGTCCCTGTCCAAACCACGTGCTCCTCTGCACCTGTCGGCTTTCCCCCAGCCCTTAGTTTAAAAACTGCTCAACGACCTTTTTAATTTTAAGTGCCAACAATCTGGTTCCATTTTGGTTTAGGTGGCGCCCACCCTTCCTGTTTAGGCTCCTCCTTTCCCAAAAGTTTCTCCAGTTCCTAATAAGCCTAAACCCCTCCTCCCTACACCATCGTCTCATCCTCGCGTTGAGAATGCACGAGGCAGTGAAGCTGTGTGGCTTACCCTGGAGGAAGAGTGAGACCCCTACAGGCTCTGGCCCACTGACGGGTTCTAGCACCAATCTGTGACACGCCCCAACCCCTGCGACCCTAGCTCCGCCAGTGCACCCCAACGCCCATGCGCTCAACAGCTCTGCCAGTGTATCCCAGTCCTCCCATACCCAGCCTTCCTGCACTTCAACATCATTCTGCTTTTACATAGTTGCCATTCGCTCTAGGCACTGGTGTGAGTTGGGTCATAGGACCGGGGAGGGAGAGGAGTAACAGTAATAGAAACATTTGTATATGAGGGAGTGAAGACCTCAGGGGACGCTGGGGGGCCTGGGTATAGAAGTGGGGAAGGGGCCAGGTGGGAGTGGGGAACACTGAATGGGTCAGAGGAATGGCTATGGGGGGGGGGGGTTTGAAACAAGGCTGGTGGGGCCCAGCTGATGTATGTATTTGTGAGGGGAGCAGCAGCTGGTTCAGCATGCTAATTGCAGGACATGATATGTACAACTGTCTAAACAGGACTATTACCGGCTAACGACAACATATCTTTTCCTGTTAAAAATTCAATGGCAAAAAGCTCTGTTAACGCAGAATGACGGTTGCGTGGTGGTGTGTCGCCCCCTGCACAATACTGAGCTGAGCTACCGCAGACCCCCTGAAAACCAGGAAATGCAGTTTGCCCATGCAGCAGTGCCACAGTACGTCCCATTGACTAATACCCCACAGCTGCTGGAATGTACACGCTCTTCACCTCCTTTTACAGCCCATTCATTCTCAGCCACAGGATTCCCTTGAACACTATTAAGGGACAAAATGTGGGGGCAGGGGAAGGTTTCCTGTGCCACGTCCCCCTCTGTCCCTTTGGAGCTGGCGGTGGCCAATGGGAATTATTTGGAGACCCTCTGTCATGGATTCACAGGTCCAGTGCTCTCTCTGAGGTCCTGTAATTGTCCCAGAGAGGCCCCCGTCAGCGTGTGAACCGCCTGAGGGTCCCACTCTCTTGCTGGGGTGAGCCCCTGGGCTTCACCATTGCTTTTGGCCATAAAAATCCAGTAACGTTTTCACTCATGCCACGTGGGACACATGCAGAATGGGGAATGAACCTGCCCAAAGCTGCCGAGCCAGTCGCGGAGCCAGGACTAGAACTCAGGGGTTGCAAACGCTAAACCTCAGGCTACAGGTCACAGCGTTGACAGGAATCTGAAGGGCGTCAAGCCCCAGAAAGACTTTGCATTATTTGGGGTGGTATCTGGGGGCATAACGAGGAACGGGTGGAGTTAAGGGGAAATTCAGCTGGAGCAGCAGCAAGATGTGTCAGGCTGAGGATTGGTCTCCCAGCTGGGAAGGGAGCCCCGCTGCTGGGGATAAGTACCCCTGGCAAAGTGATGGCTCTGGCTGGGGACAGGGACCAGATGGGACTTTTCCATCTCTACCCCCTGCGCCTCTGGGGGTCCTGTCACTTACGCTGCCCCATCTGTGCCTCAGGCACACGCTCCCGGATCATCCGACAGGCGTCGTACACCATGGTGGAGGGCTCAAACTGCATGGTCTTCACCACATTGCCAATGCTGATCTTCAGCGATAGGGCAACCATGGCGGCGGCTGGACGGTCCCCGCTCCTGCTTCACCTGACAACGAAAAGTCACAGCCGATCAGTCCCCATTACTGCTACCCAGACCAATTCCAACCCTCCCAACGGTTCTGGGGACCGCCCCCTGCCTCCCAGCACTGCCCCGTCCCCCCAGAAAGCCAGATACAAGATGCTATAATCCCACAGGCTCATGGAGAAGAGCTCTGTCTCACTGCACAGACCCCTGCAGCACCAGGGTGCAGTAAACAAAGGATCACCTCCTACTTTTCTCTTCCCCCTCCTGGGGTGACCTTCTGCTTCCTGTCCTCTGGGGAATGGCTCCCTAACTACAGGCAATGGCTGTGCCCTTCATTTAAGGGCCCGTGGAAAGGGGTTGCTTTTCCCTCCAGGGGCAGAGGGTCCTGTGAGCTGCGCACACCCCAAGAGGCTCTCTCTAGGACACAGCTGGCAGCCTGGGTAAGGGATCCGGCCCTTCTCCAATTCATGCCAGGGCCCAGAGAGCCCTGTACGCCTTGGTGGGGTGAGGGCAGCAGGGCTGCGGCTCATCATGCTCGGAAGGTCCTTCACAACCATAAGGACTGCATGGTTTTAGCAGAAGCCCCGAATCTGCAGCAGTACCACGGGGCAGCTTTGCCAAAGAGCTGTTGGGGGCCACCATAGAGATGGAAGCACAGAGTCCAAGGAAGGGGAAGGAACTTGCCCCCAAGGTCACCAAGTGAGCCATGGACAGTGACTGTCACTTCTGTGCGGGGAAGGAGAATGACTGTAGCGGTTACTCGGTAGTGACGCTGTCATCCTGGAGGAAGCGATTGCACAGGGAGCACAGGCCGATAAGATGGGGAGGGTGAGAGGGAACCAATTATAAATAAAAGCTGCCATGACACAGAAGCCACAAGAGGAAAACCAAGCTCAAACCACGCGCCAGCAGGGCGCTGCCTGTGCTGCCCTGTGTTCCTTCTCAGGGGTTTCTCAAAGGTCTCCCTATGACATCCACCTGTGCTAAGGAGTCACCAACAAGAGGGGTTGTGGCCTCACACCCATTCCCTGGAGCACGTGCAACATGCAGCCACATCTCCCCGAAAGGAGGGACCCAGAGAGAGAGAAAAGCCTGTGTGCTCAGAGAGGGGATGGGAGGGAGTGATAAGAGAGAGCTGGCAAACAGGGCACCCTACCTACCCTCTCTGCTAACATGGCAACAAGGGGTCTGTCACCAAAACTAAACGGAGGTGAATTTAAAACAGAGCAAGGAAAATGATTTTTATACAATGCATAGTTTACCTGTGGAACTCTCTGCCACAAGAGCTCATTGAGCCAAGAGAACGAGAACAGCCAGTTACATTCGAGCTGTAACCCCCCCCCCGACTCAAGGCATGAGGCACCCCTAACGGCCGGATTCGAGGGACACTTCCCCACGGGCTGCGTTATTCCCCAGTTGTTCCAACCCAGCCCTAGGCTGGGGGGATGGGATGGGATGGGATACAGGGACCTTCCCCTCTAAGGCACTGGTCTGACCCCTCTCAGGGCAGCTTGGCCTGGGGGCTAGGGGTAGCACCCAGCAGTGGGGAAAGCCAAGGAGTTGAGGAATTCACGGTCAGAGTCTCAGAGCCAGAGGAGAGCTGCTAATGGCAACATGGAGAGTTAGAAAAGGGGAAACATCTTGGGTGTGAAAAGGAAGCACAGACCCCTCAGATCTCCTCACGGCCCCTCCACCAGAGAACTCCCCCACACACACCGTTCCCCTAACACACGCATGCAAATCCTGGGAGCTACCCCCAAATCCACACACAGAAATCCTGAGGAGACGCCCATTGCTCCTGCCTCCGCCGCAGGACACCACACAGGGCTCAGCTATATTCTGTATGTCGACACCGAGGCTGCCTCCTCCCTGCCCATCTTGACCGTGTTAACTTCCCCCCAGGCCAGGGACTTCCCCAGAGGCACTGGAGCCAGACTCCCGCCTGGGGCTCAGCCCAGGCCACGGGGCTCGCCCAGCGAACTCCGCTCCATTAGAAGGGTCTGTGTTTCTCCCTGCCAGGGTGGGGCATCAGACCCAGCTGCTGTGTTGGGGTGGGGAGGGGAGGGGGAGGAGGAGGGGGGAGCAGGCAGCCAGGGGCAGCGGCATGATGGGCGGTGATGGGGCTGAGAGCGCGAGGGGGGAGCAGAGAGGGCAGGAAGAGCCAGGAGCTGGAACCTGCTGTCGGTGACTGCAGGAGCCAGCAAGGGAGCAGGCAGATCAGAGAGCTTGTGTAAGGGGCTGAGGGCTCCAGGGGTTGAGGGGAGGGCGATCTGGGCCTGGCTTGGGGCAGGAAGAGCAGCCCAGCAAGGCCCCATCTCCAGCAGATGCAGACCCAGTGATTCCATCGCACACGGGGGGCAGACGAGACGGGAATGAAGCACTCTGGGGATTCCATAGGCTGTCCCAGAAGCTACAGGGCCATACAGAGCGTACTCAACCTGCAGGGGCCATCAGGGCAGAAAAGTAACCTACCCTAGAGCCTCCCTCGCGGGTGGTGCAAGCCCTAGGGGCTAAACTGTCCTCTCCTGCCAGAGACCCCGCCAGGGTGACCATCACTAGAGACTGCTGGGAGATGCAACACTGGGTGCCAAGCCTCTACCCATCGTGGGAAGCAGGCGTCAGCCAGCGCCACTGAGCCAGGCTCTGTCCCAGACTTGAGGCTCCAGACCCTGCCAGGGCTGCTTCACCCCCACTTCCTTAGTGGGGAGCTTGAGCACATTGTGAGCTCAGCCCCAGAGACCCCCTGCCCAGCTGGAGGCTGGAAGCCGCTTTCCCTCCCAGCCGCCACAGAGACTGTCAAGTTCACCAGGCCCCAACCAGCCAGAAAGCGGTAGGGAAGACAGAGCTGCCACCCAGGGCAGCAGCTGGCAGGATTCCAGCACCCTCTTGCTCCCAAGCAGCTGCGGGAGCTGAGCTCCTCGGCAGGGCAGAGCCCCCAGGCCTCAGCACCTCTGGAGGGCGGGTGTCAGGGAGGCTTTTCAAGGCGTGCAGCTGGTGATAGTAAGACATGCTGACACCACTCCCGCGAGACACCCGTGTACCTTCCGCCCTCAGTAACCCGCAGACCCACAAGTCAGCGTCCCACCCTGCTCACCTCTCCTTGGCCACAGTCAGGCTCGCCCGCCCTAGCTGCAAGGAGCTCGCTGAATCAGTGTGGAGGAAGCAGCGTGCACAGGCGCTGAGCAGTGTCAACAGCCTGCAAACAAACCCTACCCCCCTCCACTCTGATATGCAGCTGCCCATTTCCTGCCACAAGCAGATGTTGAATTCTGGGTAAGTTCCAGCTCTTCTGAGCGCAACATGCTCCCTGCAAGCAATCATCTGCATTAGCAGGTGAGAGGAGCTGCGGCTCAAACCTCCCACAACCCTGGGGGTTATTGGGGGCCAGACAGTGGGGATGGGGTGAAACATGGTACCCTGCCCACAAACGGCACCCTGCAGCCACCCAGGGCAGACAGGACACACTTGCTCACAGGGAAGCCGGTCTCCCTCATGCAGACGTGAACACTTGATTCCGCCTGAAGACTGATGGTTTAACACACAACCGTGAAAGGTATTATAGGGTTTTAAATGACTGCCCATCACCATAGTACCTAAGCGCTGGCCACTGCAGACAGCCACAATCCCTGCCCCAGAAAGCTCACGGCACAAAGGAGGGGATGGGGCAGAGCGTAGTGACGGCCTGGGCCTGGCAGATCGACGGCTCTGCACAGGCTTTGCGCAGGAACTGCCAGCCCCACTGCCCAGCCGAGGACACAAGCAATCACCTGTGCTGCTATAGTGCAGGTGTCAAAGGTGCATCACGGCAGAGCCAGGGCCATAGCGGGAACCTTAACAGTGGAATTTCCTGACTTCTGCCTGGCTTGGCTCTCAGCTTCCTTCACCAAACGGGGCGAGTGGAGGGATGGGTGGACGCATGGAAATACACCAGACTGGACCCAATGCTCAGACACCCCTGTATGATCACTGTGCGTGCTGCACCCATTCCAGCCTGAGCCAATCTCCACACCAAGGGGCACTCAGTCCTCAAGGCAGCATCAGAACCAAACCCCACACGGCACCCAGGGACTGCGGCCGCGCGTACGTGCAGCCTCTAGCCCAACGGGACACTGGGCACTGTCGTGAACAAGAGTGAGAACAGATCTCTGCGCCACACTGACAGCACCTCGCATTCACAACAGCTCGGCAGCACCCCCTCTCGCCCCAAGGGGCACTGCGCCACCTGCAGAGCTCACTCTCCCCACCTCTGGTGGGTACGCCACAGACGCAGCCAGAAAACCTCTCTCATCGGGGAAGGGGGATGGATAAACCAGTTCTGCAGAGTTTAAGCTTTCGTGAAAGTTTGTTTCTAGCCTTCCAGTGTGACTTTGCTAGGGGTCAGGGCTGTGAGGCTGCAGGCAGGCAGCTCCGCCTTCTCTGCATCTCAGAGCTTCCCGAGCAGCTGAGAGGAAAATGAACAAGGGAGGGTTTGGTTTCTCAGCTACTGTGGTGGCAGGGATACTGTCACCCCAAGTTCCAGGGCTACCGGGGAGCTCTCAGCAGTGCTGGAGTTACTCAGTGGGGAAAACCCAGCCAAAAGGAGGCTGGGAGCAGAGAGGTGGCTGGCGGCGGGGCTGAGGAGCAGAGCTGCCCTCAGGAGGCAGATGGGGAGAATCCTCCTTCTCCCTGCAGCAAGAGTATGACAAGGTAGCTTTAAATGCTTCAGGCCCCAGCCAGACAGAGGCGGACTTGGACGGTCCTGCTAGTGAAGGCAGGGGGCTGGACTCAATGACCTTTCGGGGTCCCTTCCAGTTCTTTGAGATAGGGGTGTGTGTGTGTGTGTGTCTATATATATCCCCACCAAGTTATCCACTGCTCCCTTGGAGAGCCACCCAGCCACAGCCCTATTGCAATTCCCAGCCAGCCTGCACTGCCACCCACTGAGTTACACAGCCCCCTGTAATCCCACAGCCCTGCTGTAAACCCCTCACCCCCCGCCTTCCCTCCCTCTGCAATCCCACAGCCCCCTGTAATCCCACAGCCCTGCTGTAAACCCCTCACCCCCCACCTTCCCTCCCTCTGCCCCCCTGTAATCCCCTCACCCCCACCTTCCCTCCCTCTGCAATCCCACAGCCCCCCTGTAATCCCCTCACCCCCAGCCTTCCCTCCCTCTGCAATCCCACAGCCCCCTGTAATCCCACAGCCCTGCTGTAATCCCCTCACCCCCAGCCTTCCCTCCCTCTGCCCGAGCTGCACAGCCCCCTGTAATCCTACAGCCCCCCTGTAATCCCCTCACCCCCAGCCTTCCCTCCCTCTGCCCGAGCTGCACAGCCCCCTGTAACCAGAACTCTCTATTCCTCAGCAGAAGGAGAGCGCCTTTTTAGCCACACTCCAAAGCGCAGTACAGGCCCTTTGGTGCAGCCCCTGCTCTGGCCCCCAGACAGCAATGCTGTCGGTCCCAGGCAGGTTTGGGTTATTTATTTGCAAATCCCTTTCTCAAGCGGAACATTGCTCAGGGGAGCTGTCTGTTGTGCATGCATGCTGAGCGGAGCAGACTCCGGACATGTTTACACTGCAGTCGGCGATGTGACTGCACCACACGCAGACAGACCTGAGCTAAAGCAGTGAAGCCGCAGCAGCACAGGTTCACTGTGGGCTAGCCGCCCAAATACGTACCCAGAGCCCTGGGGGGCCTTGTGCAGCCCGGACCCAAGCCCGTGCGGCCGCAGCAAGGCGGGCACGGCCCAGAGAACAGTAGAACTCTGTGCACATGGGAGTAACGGATACTGCTGCCTCTCATCCCACCTGCTGGAGTACAACTGGGTGGGGCACAGAAAAGTGACACAGGACAGGAAGTAAAGGAGAATCCTGTATCCAAATCATGTATTCCATGGGGATTTGGGGAGACAAAATGGAATCTCAGCAGCTGGGATCAGGCCAGGCCTATTCCCAGGGCAATACCACGAGATCTGGACCAGGACTTCAGACAGCACCTCCAGCAGAAGCCTATCTGGCGCCGTACCGACTATACCCACACCACTCCTTGCAACACCCGATCCGCGCTGCTGGTCTCCCATCTAGATACTGGCATGCGCTCACCTGCTTAGCTTAAATGGCAGGGCACTAACCCTAGGGACCCTCTGACACCCCTCCTCCCACTCCCCACACAGGGAGCCCTAGCCAATCCAGTTCCCAGGAGAGCAGCCAGAGCCTTTTGGGCAGTGATGCACTATCCTTTGTGCAGACCCAGTGTTACTGCTCACACCTACAGTCAAAGATCAGCTCAAACCATCGTGAGCCATGTCTCAAAGAGCGATGAGGAAAAGTCGTGCCTGACCTGGGGAAGGAGGACAGCCCTGCACTATGGAGCTTCCTGCCTCCAGATCAGGGATGGGCACTGCTGACAAACGCAGCCAGGGGATCAAACCCCAAACACAGTATAGCCCCATCTCCACAGGTCAGACCTGCCCTAACAGACACCCGAGGGTCCATGGGTGAGCTTTGGTAACGCTGCCCAGTCCGTCAGTCTCTGAGCTGAAAGCTCTACATTTGGCCAGTGGGCCCCACCCTCTGGAGAACCAGGTCTCCTCCCGGACTCAATCTCAGACTTGTAAGGGACCCCACTGTGTCCAAGGAGCACTGGCGCTTCTTCCAGTCATGTGACAGGCTGCCTCTGAGAAACAAGCACAACGCCAGTTGCCGAGCACCATTTGCCGACTGGCAAGGGGCAGCCAGAGGCAGAACCTGCCCCAGTTTGGAGTGACAGGAGTCTCAGAGCTTGAAAGAAAAAATAAAAAGAGCAACGTCACTTCCAATTATACCATGTCCAACATGCTGCAGTGAGCCGGAATCCTGCAAAAACAGCACAACAGCCAGCACCTCTGCTGGGACCGGATGGGACACGGGCCCCGCTTTCCTCCCTCCCCAGTCAGTTACTAGGGGTAAGCCCTGACCCTGCTTCTTCCACAGAAGCACCCCCATGATTCACTGCTGTGACCTCCACAAGAAATCAGCCAGCCAGCCAACGCCCCATTAAAAACACATCACTGTAACCACCGCGTTATGTATTCCGTATGCGAGAACGCATCCAGATGCGCCCATGGTGCTGGGCGCTGCACAGGCTGACAGTAAGAGACTGTCCTGCCCCCACAGAGACCAGACAGAGGGAACAGTGGCACAGCCAGGGGCTGGTCTCCGCCCCAGCTCCCACAGTAGGAAAGCTGGGAAGAGCCCAAGTCTCCTGATTCCCAGGCCAGTGCCCTGCCCCCTGGACCATGCTGCCTTTTAAGTTATCTGGAACCATCACCGTCCCCAGTGCTCACCAGGCACGTGTAGGACCCCACCCCCCTTACTCTCATCCTTGCCCCCTGTGTCACACCCATTTGTATTGGCTTTCCGTTTAGACTGAGAGCTCCCTGGATGCACCGCACCTGATCAAGGCCTCTGGCTGCTGCTAGATACAAACGCTGCCAGTGAGCAGAGCTGCAGCTCAGCATTTCATCCTCTCTGGAGCCCTCGCTCACATCACCCAGCAAGCCAAAGAGAACAGGAGTGAGTCCAATGGCCTGCAGGCCTTGGAGACCTGACCCTCTGTCTTCCTGCTCAAGCCTCCTCCTGATCCTCCCTGCCTGCCACGTGTGAACCCTCAGCTGGTGTTTCAGAGTCAGATGCTCTTGCCCCCCAATCCAGCAGGCCAGGTATTGCCTCTATTGAAGAAGCGCTGCCCGGGACCCGAGGGCTGCAGCAAGGTGCCGCTCCCTCTGTCCCCACCGTCTTGCCTAAAACCAATGAAGCTAAATGCAAAATACCGCTGTTAACATTGCACCAACAGTGAAGCTGGGAATGGCAAAAACGGAGGTTGCCACAGCAACGACCAGCTCCCAAGCACCGGGCATGGAGCTTCTGACATCCCTGGTCAGAACCGTGCTGGGAGATGTTACACCAGTCTGGCTGGAGCTGGGAGCCTGGACAGGCTAACCCAAGCAGAAGCATTTGGTCTAACCCCTGTCCCCCAGAAAGGTCTCTCCTCTCCTAACAGGGCCATGGCATGGCTCAGAGAAAACCTAACAGGAGAAGATTAAAAACCCATCACAGGCAACCCAGCCCCCCACTTGTCACAGCAACACCCAGCCCCACAGCAAGGAGCCCCATCAGTAACCCACGCTACAATACATGGGGCGGAGGACAGGCTGGCTTACCCTGTGCCACGGGGGACGGGCTGAGTGCTTCCAGGCCCAGGCACTGCCCCAGGCAAGGCAAGGCACTCGAACTCCCAAATGTTTATTTCACTCCTGGGAGCAGAACCCTGGCCAGGCGGCTGAACTCTCGGCCAGAACCAAGGCCTGCAACCTCCCAGAGAAACAGCAAAGAAACTCCCCTGCCCAGAGTGGGGCCCAGAGTCCCACCCTGACTTTTAGAGGGGCGGGGCAGAATCTGGGCCGAAGAGCAGCTGGCACTGACTGGGCAGTAAAGTCAGGAACCGGCGGCTGGAGGAGAGAGGAGGAGGAAGGCGAGGGGGCCAGGCAGAGAGAGGCTGGGGAGGGCCGAAGGAGGGCAGGGCCTGGAGCAGCTCCAGGAGCAGCAAATCACACTCCCCTGGTATGATCATTGTCAGGGAATTCCCTTCTGCTTTGGTTTCCCGGGGACCCCCATGGCTGAGAGAGACCCGGGGTGGGGTTCTGAGCAGCTCCCCCTCTCCTGCCCTCCCACAGGGAGACATTCCAGCGCTGCATTCCTGAGCACTGCTGCTGGGAGAGCCCTGCTCCGAGGCCCAGGGCTCCCCATTGGCTCGCAGCAGGTCTGACGAGGCAGGAACCCTAGTTCAGAGGAATGTCAGCGGGGAGTGTGTGCCCACATCCCTTCCCAAATCACAAACTCCGCCAGCCCTCCACACACACTCTGCAGCACCTCCCCCCACCGCAGCACTCCCCCAAACCCCTCCCCACACCCCACAGCACCCCCACAACCCCCCACACACCCTGCAGCACCTCCCCCCACCGCAGCACTCCCCCAAGCCCCTCCCCACACCCCACAGCACCTCCCCCACCACAGCACTCCCCCAAGCCCCTCCCCACACGGCACCCCAAAACCACACACACCCTACAACACCTCCCCCCACACCCCATAGCACCTCCCCCCACCGCAGCACTCCCCCAAACCCCTCCCCACAC